>AWOL01S0005914.1:93181-103339 GCA_000715115.1 Nicotiana otophora
TCCATAGTGATACGCTCCCACTTCCACTCAGGAATATCTAACCTCTGAAGTAAACCACCAGGTCTCTGATGCTCACACTTTACCTGCTGGCAATTTAGGCACCGAGCTACATAGGTAACTATGTCCTTCTTCATTCGCCTCCACCAATAATACTGCCTCAAGTCCTGATACATCTTGGCGGTGCCCGGATGAATAGAATACCGGGGACTGTGAGACTCTTCAAGGATTAACTCACGAAGTTCATCCATATTAGGCACACAAATATGACCTTGCATACTCAAAATTTCGTCATCTCCAACAGTAACCTGCTTGGCACCACCGTGCCACACTGTGTCTCTAAGGACAAGTAAATGAGGATCGTCACCCTGCTAATCTCTGATGTGCTCAAATAAAGAATACCGAGCAACTGTACAAGCTAGAACACGGCTGGGCTCAGAAACATCTAACCTCACGAACTGGTTGGCCAAGGCCTGAACATCCAATGCAAGCGGTCTCTCACCAACTGGAATATATGCAAGGCTACCCATACTGACTGACTTTCTACTCAAAGCATCGGCCACCACATTGGCCTTCCCAGAATGATACAATATAATGATATCATAGTCTTTCAATATCTCCAGCCACCTCCTCTGCCTCAAATTGAGTTCCTTCTGCTTGAACAAATACTGCAAGCTCCGATGATCAGCGAATACCTCACATGGCATGCCGTAAAGATAGTGCCTCCAAATCTTTAACGCGTGAACAATGGCTGCCAGCTCTAGATCATGAACATGGTAATTCTTCTCGTGAACCTCCAGCTGCCACGAAGCATATGCAATAACCTTGCCACCCTGCATCAATACCGCACCCAGACCAATACGAGATGCGTCACAATATACTGTATAAGATCCTGAACCTATGGGTAACACCAATACCAGCGCCATAGTCAAAGCAGTCTTGAGCTTCTGAAAGCTCGCTTCACACTCGTCTGACCACCTGAACGGGGCACCTATCTGGGTAAATCTGGTCAACGGGGCTGCTATGGATGAAAACCCCTCTATAAATCAACGGTAATAGCCCACCAAACCAAGGAAACTACGGATCTCTGTAGCTGATGTGGGTCTAGGCCAGTCCTGAACTGCCTCAATCTTCTTAGGATCCACCTGAATACCCTATGCTGATACAACGTGACCTAAGAAAGCAACTGAACTCAACCAAAACTCGCATTTTGAGAACTTAGCATATAACTGGCTGTCTTTCAGAGTCTGAAGAACGATCCGAAGATGCTGCTCATGCTCCTCTCGACTGTGGGAGTAGATCAAGATATCATCAATAAACACAACCACAAAGGAATCCAAGTAGGGTTTGAACACCCGGTTCATCAAATCCATGAATGTTGCTGGGGCATTTGTCAGCCCAAATGACATCACTAGAAACTCATAATGCCCATACCGAGTCCGAAAAGCTGTCTTAGGAACATCGGATGCCCTAATCCTCAACTGATGGTAGCCAGATCTCAAATCAATCTTTCAGAGTCTGAAGAACGATCCGAAGATGCTGCTCATGCTCCTCTCGACTGTGGGAGTAGATCAAGATATCATCAATAAACACAACCACAAAGGAATCCAAGTAGGGTTTGAACACCCGGTTCATCAAATCCATGAATGTTGCTGGGGCATTTGTCAGCCCAAATGACATAACTAGAAACTCATAATGCCCATACCGAGTCCGAAAAGCTGTCTTAGGAACATTGGATGCCCTAATCCTCAACTGATGGTAGCCAGATCTCAAATCGATCTTTAAAAACACCTTGGTACCTTGAAACTGATCAAATAAATCATCAATCCTCGACAATGGATAATTATTCTTGATGGTGACTTTGTTCAACTGCCGATAATCTATATACATCCTCATTGAACCATCTTTCTTCTTCACAAACAACACAGGTGCACCCCAGCGTGAGACACTAGGTCTAATGAAGCCCTTATCAAGCAAATCTTGCAACTGCTCCTTCAATTCTTTCAACTCTGGTAGGGTGATGCGAAATGGTTGAATGGAAATAGGCTGAGTAACCGGAGCCAAGTCAATGCAGAAATCAATATCCCTATCGGGTGGCATCACAGGCAGGTCTGCAGGAAATACCTCTGAAAACTCACGAACAACCGGCACTGAATCCATAGAAAGAACCTCCACACTAGAATCACGGACATAAGCCAAATAAGCTAGACACCCCTTCTCGACCATATGCCGAACCTTCACATAAGAGATAACCCTGCTGGCAGAATGGCCAAGATTCCCTCTCCACTCTAATCGAGGCAACCCCTGCAAGGCTAAGGTCACCATCTTGGCGTGACAATCTAATATAGCATGATAAGGTGACAGCCAATCCATACCCAGTATGACATCAAAATCAACTATGTCAAGAATTAGAAGATCTACATGAGTCTCAAGACTCCCAATGGTGATCACACACGAATGATAAACATGATCTATAATAATATCATCTCCCACTGGTGTGGACACATACACAGGAGCACTCAAATAATCAAGGGGCACAACCAAATAGGAAGCAAAATAGGATGACACATAGGAGTAAGTAGATCCCGGATCAAATAGAACTGAAGCATCTCTACTGCAAATTGAAATAGTACCCGTGATAACAGTGTCAGATGACTCATCCTCAGGCCTGGTTGGGAAAGCATAACACCGGGGCTGGGCCCCACCACCCTGAACTACGTCCCTAGGATGACCTTTAGCTGGATGGTCTCCACCTCTAACGACCTGACCTCCACCTCTAATTGTATGGCCCCTACCTCTGGCTGCCTGACCCTTGACTCTGGCTGGCTGAGCAGGTGGTGCAGCAACTGGTGCCGGAACCATGGCACGAGAACTCTGATGCTGTGAGTTACCCGTTGCCCGAGGGCAAAATCTGGCAATGTGCCTCAGATCACCACAAGTATAACATAACCTCAGCTGCTGTGACTGCTGACCCTGAAACAGACCCTGTCGACCTGAATAACCACCCTGATAACTCTGAAGTGGAGGTGCACTAATAGGAGCTGGTGGTGCACTGTAGGCTAGCTGGTCGTAATAATGCATCTGAGGGCCACAACCACCTGAGGCACCGTGGGATGCCTGGAGCGCTGAATGAAATGGCCTGGGAGGATAGCCTCTACCAAAAGTACTCCTGCCTTTAGATGAGGCACCGCTGAACTCACCGGAATGATGAGGCCTCTTGTCAAACCCCTGACCTCCCCGAGTAAGAATCATCTCGACTCGTCTGGCGACATTAGCAGTCGCCTGAAAAGAAATATCACTCCCAGTCTCCTTAGCCATCTGCAATCTGATAGGCTGAGCAAGTCCATCAATAAACCTCCTCACCCTCTCTCTCTCTCTCTCTCGGTGGGAAGCAGAAGAATGGCGTGACGGGCCAAATCCACAAAACGAGTCTCATACTGAGTAACAGTTATACTGCCCTACTGGAGACGCTCAAACTGACGGCGACGCTCCTCTCTCAATGTGATAGGCAGAAACTTCTCTATGAAGAGCTGAGAGAACTAGTCCCAAGTAAGAGCAGGCGACCCAGCTGGTCTGGTCAACAAGTAATCTCTCCACCATTTCTTGGCGGAACCAGTCATCTGAAATGCAGCAAAATGACCCCATTGGTCTCTACTATACACATGTTCCGTAGAACCTCGTGCAGCTGTCAAGATACTCCTGGGGGTCCTCTGAAAGAGCACCACTGAAGTGAACAGGAAATATCTTGGTAAACCTGTCCAATCTCCATAAATCCTCAGAAGACATAGTCGGCCCATCTCCGACCTGTGCCGCAATAACCGGCTGAGCTAATCCGATTGGCTGAGCTACTGGAGCCTGATACTGGGGAGCTAGCTACTCCGGAGCGGGAGTGGTAGGAGTCTGGGCTTCTCCTCCAGCCCGAGAGACTGTTGGTGCCATGGGAAATATGCCAGTCTGGGCCACACTCTCCATAAGGACCACCAAACGGACCAAAGCGTCCTGAAGTACTAGGGTAGCAATGAACCCCTCGGGAACCTGAGCTGGTCCGACAGGAACAGTCTAGACTGGAACCTCCTCGTCAATCTCTATCTGAGGCTCCTCTGCTGGGGCTGTTGCTCGGGCCCTAGGCTGAGCCCTGCCACTGCCTCGGCCTCTGGCACGACCTCGGCCTCGACCTCTGCCCCGCATAGGAGATATCACTGGAGGCTCTGACTGCTGCTCAGCTGAGGAAGCGGTACGTGTTCTCGCCATCTGCGAGAGAATAAGAGTAGAAGAGTTCAATCAGTATTGAGAAAGCAAAATCGCACGACAAAGAAGAATAGAAGTGAAACTTGTTCCTAAACTTCATAGCCTCTGGAAGATAAGCACAGGCATCTCCGTACCGATCCTCCAGACTCTACTAAGTTTGCTCGTGAATCGTAAGACCTATATAACCTAGTGCTCTGATACCAACTGTCATGACCCGAAATTTCCCACCAACGCGACCGTGATGGCGCCTAACATTTCACTTGATAGGCGAGCCAATGTTAGAAAAATCGTTAAACCAATTTCTTATTTCCATTCAGTAAATAACCATAATTAACTAAGATGAAATATATTAAATGTGGAATATCATAAAACTGTATTAATTACTACCACCCGATTCTGGAGTCACAATTCACGAGCATTCAAGAATTTACTACAAGTAATAGTCTGAAAGAAATACAACTGTCTGAATGAAAGAAAATAGCAGGACATAAAATATAGACGGGGACTTCAAGATATGTGAATGCCGACAGATCTACCTTGAGTCTCCGGACAGCGGACTAGTAGCAAATCTCGATCAACCTGAGCCGGTATCAAAATCTGCACAGAAAGTACAGAGTGCAGCATCAGTACAACCGACCCCATGTACTAGTAAGTGTCGAGCCTAACCTCGACGAAGTAGTGACGAGGCTAAGGCAAGGCACCTACAAATCAACATGTACAATTTAACAGTGTATATGCAAATAACAGAAATGAAGAACCAAACAGGAAATGTCGGGAGGGGAAACATACTGAGGGGAATACAGGATAAAGAACTACAACAGAATGATCATCGGAGCAGTCAATATACCATGAATCAACAAGAATAGTGAATATAGTAAGGAAAAATGCACGGCATCACCCTTCGTGCTTTTACTCTCAATCTTACCATAAAATTAATAGAAACGGCATGATATCACCATTCGTGCTTTTACTCTCATATCATGGCACAACATCACCCTTCGTGCATTAACACTCACAATATGGCACGACATCACCCTTCGTGCATTAACACTCACAATATGGCACATCATCACCCTTCGTGCATTAATACTCACAATATGGCACGACATTACCCTTCGTGCATTAACACTATCCCTTACCATAATACAATGCATAAATACCAACAGGGAGATAAAATAACAAGTACAAACCTTACTTCAACATTTTGTTCCATAATATCAACCTCAACTTTGAAATAAAAACTCAGTTATCCCCAGAAAAATTCGTAAACATGATAAGAATGATAATTTGAACAATACTAGTATAACACGTAGCAATTTGGCATAGGAATGAGACAATATCAGAAAAACAGAGAAACATGGAAAAACAGGTAAATTGGCGGCGCATAGGTACTCGTCACCTCACATATACGTCGCTCACATGAATTTCACTTATCAAATAATCTAAGGTTCCTAATTCCCTCAAGTCAGGGTTAGACACAATACTTACCTCACTCCGTAGGCCACTTAATTCTTGATCACAACTTTTTCTTTGGAACGCACCTCCAAACCACTCGTATCTATTAAAAAATGACTCAATAATATCAAATATTGCTAAAGGAATTAATTATATTACATAAATTAAATTTTTCAATTTTTCCTCCAAGAAGTCGAAAAATCGACCCAGGCCCGCTTGGTCAAAACCCGAGGTTCGCACCAAAATCTTTTTACCCATTCACCCCCGAGCCCGAATATGTAATTAGTTTTGGAATCCGACCTCAAATTGAGGTTTAAATTCCCAAATTCCCGAAATTCCTATTTTCTACCCTAACCCCTAATTCTACCATGAAAACTCTAGATTTTAGGTTGAAAATTCAAGAAATGTAATAGGTAATTGAAAGAAAATAATTTAGAATCACTTACCAACAATTTGGGGGAAGGAATGACTCTTGAGAAATCGCCCCTCACCGTTTGATTTTTGAGAAAAATGAGTTTTTTGGCAAAAATTCCGTTTTGGATTCTGTTAAGTGCTAGGCGACAGTGTTCATCGCGTTCGCGAGAGCACTATCGCGTTCGCGAAGTGTATGGGCTGCCAAGCCTTCGCGTTCGCGAGGCAGTGCTCGTGTTCGCCTAGGCTACCCTTCCCTAGTCATCGCGTTCGCGAGACATTCCTCGCGTTCGCGATGAAGAAAAGGCTGACTCCCCCTCCCCAGTGCCTAACGCTACGCGTTCACGATGGGCTTGTCGCGTTCGCGAAGGGTAACGCCCCCATCGCTTTGCGTTTGCGACCAAGCCTTCACGTTCGCGAAGAAGAAATCCTCAGCTGCCCAGTTTACTCTTCGCGTTCGTGAGAGTACCTTCACGAACGCGAAGAAGGACATGCCAGAACACAGATTCTGCAAAAAAAACAGATTTTCAAAGTCCAAAACATCCCGTGGCCTATCCGAAACTCACCCGAGCCCTCGAGGCTCCAAATAAAATATGCACACAAGTCTAAAAACATCATACAAACTTGCTCGCGCGATGAAATCGCCAAAATAATACCTAGAACTCTAAATTTAGCACCAATTCAAATGAAATTCTCAAAAACACTTTAAAACTTCTAATTTCTCAACTGGACGTCCGAATCACGTCAAATCAACTCCATTTCCCACCAAATTTTACAGACATGTCTTAAATATCATAATGAACCTGTACCGGTTTTGAAAACCTGCCCAAACTGCGCACGCAAATCGAGAAAGATAAAAATAAGATTTTTAAGGCTTAAGAGATTAGATTCTAGTTATAAAGTATAAGATGACCTTTTGGGTTATCACAATTTTATTCTAACAAAGGTAGTGCAGATCTTGTTGGTTATGCAAATGCAGGTTATTTATCTGATTCACATAAAGCTCGATCTCAAACCGGGTACATGTTTACATGTGGAGGTACTGTCATATCATGGCGCTCCACAAAGCAATCTATTGTTGGTACTTCTTCAAATCATGCTAAGATAATAGCTATTCATGAAGCAAGTAGGGAATGCATATGGATGAGATCGGTGATTCATTTTATTCAGGAAAAATGTGGTTTGAAATGTGATAAAAAATTCACAATTTTATACAAAGACAATGCTACATGCGTAGCCCAATTAAAGGGGGGATTTATAAAAGGAGATAGAACGAAGCACATTTTACCAAAATTATTCTACACACATGATCTTCAGAAAAATGGTGACATTGATGTGCAACAAATTCTTTCAAGTGACAATCCGGCAGATTTATTCACTAAATCTTTGCCAACTTCAACTTTTGAGAAGATGGTATACAAGATTGAAATGCGGAGACTCAAATATTTAAAACAAGATTTTTATCAGGGGGAGTAAAATACGCGCTATACGCTTTTTTCCTTACTAAGGTTTTTCCCATAGGGTTTTCCTTATAAGGTTTTTAGTGAGACAACTAGTTATGCGTATTACTAAATATGTGTACTCTTTTTCCTTCACTAGGATTTTATCCCACGAGTTTTTTTCTAATAAGGTTTTAATGAGGCACATTATCTTTTAATGAATATCCAAGGGGGAGTGTTATAAATATAATATGGATGTTCATTTAGTACTTCATTGTAAATAAGCTTCCTGAAGAAGCTTATCTATATGAGACTCTGTCGTAAATATGTTTATCTATTTAGTACTCTATTGGAAATAAGTCTCCTGAAGAAACTTATCCTTTCGGTACCCCGTTATGGATAAATATCACCCCCGGTAGAAGATTATCTATATCTGGTATAATGAGTTTATCCTTTCAGTACCCCGTTATGGATAAACATCACATCCGGTAGAAGATTATTTATATCTGGTACAATGAGCTTATCCTTTCAGTACCCCGTTATGGATAAACATCACATCCGGTAGAAGATTATTTATATCTGGTACAATGAGCTTATCCTTTCAGTACCCCGTTATGGATAAACATCACCCCTGGTAGAAGATTATCTATATCTGGCACAATGAGCTTATCCATTCAGTATCACATTATGGATAAACATCACATCCGGTAGAAGATTATCTATATCTGGCACAATGAGCTTATCCATTCAGTATCACATTATGGATAAACATCACATCCGGTAGAAGATTATCTATATCTGGTACAATGAGCTTATCCTTTCGGTACCCCGTTATGGATAAACATTACCCCCGGTAGAAGATTATTTATATCTGATACAATGAGCTTATCTTTTCAGTACCCCGTTATGGATAAACATCACACCCGATAGAAGATTATCTATATCTGGTACAATGAGCTTATCCTTTCGGTACTCCGTTATGGATAAATATTACCTCCGGTAGAAGATTATCTATATTTGGTACAGTAGCAGCTTACACAACAGCTTGCAGAAGCAGCTTACACAGCAACTTGCAGAAGCAGCTTACACAACAACTTGCTTTCTTCTATAAATAGAGGAACTTTCAGTTCATTATGTATATAAGTTTGAAGTTTGAATAATATATCTGTTTCTCTCTATACTTGTCTTTACTTTACGGTTTTTATGTCATAACAAATTTATCATTTCAAACATAGTTAATAGGGGACTAGCAACAGGATAATACTAGTCAAGGGCAATGACATCCGAGTTTGTGTTTAGTGTGCTTAGAATTGTGACCTTTGATCCACTATATTTTCTCTAACTCTTGAAGGTAATATTTGAATTTGAATCACAACGGAAATAGTTTTACAGAAATAATTAGCAGAGTTTTCAATTATAAGTTGATAACCATTAGGAGTATTTTTTTATAACCATTTGGAGTATTCAACACTGACATCATGCTGATGAAAGGGAGACTGATGAAAGAAAGTAAGTCCCAGATTTCAAATTTTGTAGTTTTTAAATATTGTGGATTTGATCCCAATTCGAAGTTCATAAATTCTATGTTTCTTCATTTGTTTCTTATTTTGGCGTTTTGAGAATTTGGCACATGAAATATTAATATTTTATGATATTTATTCAGATGGCTTGTTATTTTGACAAAATAATATCAGTATTACAGACTGGCATGTTTTGAGACCTACTTTCTCAGCCACAGGCTCTCTCAAATACTTTACCAAGACTTATCTAGGATATGATGAGAAATTAATTTTTATGATCTTACATATATGTATAACAGTGTGCACACGCAAGACCACCCAATGAAAGGGACTTTTGCAATATCAAAGTTACTCCAAGCTTTTGGAATATCTCTGATTCATGAAAACTTTATAGAATACAAGAGTATGACGTGAAAAATTAATTATTTATTGAAATGACACAATTCTATATGAGAGAATCGATAAATTTATGTTTATTTTATAATAATATCATTACATAATACTATTTTATATAATTATTCAATGTGGTTTCATAGTTGGTATTATGAATTAATAAATTAGTATGATTATGAATGGATAGTTTACTTTTTGTCCACCAAATGTTTGAATGTTGAAGAAATTAAAACATAAAAGGAGAATAGAATTCAAAATGTCAATATTTTTCTTGTCAGATTACGTCGAAGAAGTGGGTGAATAAGCACCATCGAGTCATATTTATTTGCAAAAGGTGCATATTCAACTCATATTACAAAAGATGCATATTAAAACTCCTGGAAAAAAAATTATATTTCGAAAACATAATTTTTAACTTTTGACACTTAGTTATTGTATAATTATTAAAAGGGTATCGGCCATTATTATTCTGGCACTTGAACTATTGCCACATTTTAAGTTCACAAACCAAATCTACGAGCAAATGACTTACATGTTGGACTCTTCAAAAGCTTATACAATAGTACATGGATGATCTGTGGAGGATATGACTGCGATGTATAAATGCATAAATTATAACATGTCAATTTGCTATCAACGGATGCCGCTTCCCAGATTGGGTAAAAATGTAAACCTATAGCTGCAGAAGTAGGAAT
>AWOL01S0005915.1:0-39922 GCA_000715115.1 Nicotiana otophora
AAACCACCCGAGGCCCCCGGAACCTCGACCAAATATAGCAACCAGTCCTAAAATATCTTACGAACTTAGTGGAGCCTTTAATTTTGTCAAACAACATCAAAATCATGAATAGCGGCTCGAATTCTAATTTATAAATTTCTAAATTTCCAAATTTTATATCTTGTGCCGAAACGTATCAAATCAAGTCTAATTGACCTCAAATTTTGCACACAAGTCATAAATGGCATGGTGAACTTATTCCAAGGTTCGAAATCCAAAACTGACATCAATAACATAAAAATCCACTTCAAGTCAAACTTAAGTATTTCTTAAACTTTTAAAATACCAACCTTCTATAATAAGTGTCGAAATGCTCCCGGGTGATCCGTTGCTCAACCTGAACATACGCCTAAGTCCGAAATCATCGTACAAACTTATTGGAACCTTTAAATCCTGATTCTGAGGTCATTTACTCAAAAGTCACACCTTAGCCAATTCTTTCAACTCAAAGCTTCTAAAACTAGAATGTTTTTCCAAATAAACTCCGAACTTCCCAAAATTTAATTTCGGCCACACGTACAATTCATAATACCTGAAATGAAGCTACTCAAGGCCTCAAACCACTGAATGACGCGCTAGAGCTCAAAACGATCGGTCGGGTTGTTACATTCTCCCCCACTTAAACATACGTTCGTCCTCGAACGTACTAAGGACTGCTCCTTAGTTATCCAAAATCATTGTTTAACACCTCGTGCACCTGCCCGTGCCACTACAACCCAGTTGAGCATATTAGCTCAAGACAGACTGAAGGTCCCCCCTTTCATTTAGTCAATAAGCCTTAGAACCAAATTCCAACCTCCGAATTTCTTTACAAGACCTGATTCTAACTCACAAACACCATGCCAAAACATGATCATGCATCTATGTTGAAATCACACCATGCACCACATAAGTCGGTTGCCCATAATAACATCCTCCGACCACAATAGCTGAAATTTCACAAATTCGGTGCCCACAATACATCTCATGACGTATATAAATCCTGTTCCAATTCTCACAATACGGACACGATGATAGAGACACGTAGAAACTCATAACTTCCTGTCGAATCAATAATTCATGGAGTCTTTCCCCCTAACAAGAACCATTACCTCATTCTGAACCGAATAACGATAGTTTTTCGTTAATGTACCTTATATAAATCTGATTGCACAAATTTCAGGTCCAATTATCTCGTCTCACCCAGTACAAGCCACTCAGGCAATAAGCCGCCTCAAACACTGAATCGGATCTCATATGACGCCATCAATGCAACGATAAGCTACAACTTGAATATGAGACACAAGGAGGAACAAACTCTGGAAAAGAATTATCCAGCCCGCGTAACAAATAAAATGGTCGAACATATGTTGTGAACCCTTCTCAGAGAATGAGAAACAAATTATGTAGCGATAGATATAGGGAACCGTACCCAACATAACATTGTTGCGGCATGCAACCCTATCCAAACATGATACCATTGCGGCGTGCAACCCGATCCGAATAATGTGCCCGTGGTGGCGTGCCACCTGATCCACTCATGATAATAAATAAGGACATACTCACCAAGCCATAATGCTTCTACCTACAGAATGCCAAATTTCGGCCATCAGCACGCTATGTGCAAAAATACAACTCTGGGGAGACGGATAGCGCAATACGTCACAAAACCCAAGCACGACTAAGGTACAATAAATGACCTGCATCTCGAGAGCCATCATGCTCATATGATACCACAATCAACACGGGACCTCAACATACGTGCGAATAATCAAGTCATCTCAATCCGGCATAACCCCCACAGTTCACAACCCAAGGAATAGAGCGCCTTCCAGGCATCAACCCTCACTTTAGCGATAGTACCAAAAATCTCCGTACTTGGTTTCGATCTTTAACCATCAAGTGACTAGCATGTCACACTCGTACAATTTGCCCGTGGGGTATGCTCCCATGACCTTCCGCTCAGGTAGCCAAGTCCGTACATACATACCACCAATTGTACTAATTCTGTAAAGCAAATCACAATCTGCAAATCAATACACAATGCCTCTTCCACAGAACACCATTCTCAGGTGACACTAAGATAACGCCAGCTCACTCTAAACATCTAAATACTTTCCTGCTCATCCGAGCTCGTGACATTCTCATTAACACCGAACAGCAACCTTGATCCTCAGCTTTCAATTTCCCATGCTGCTCGCTGCACCCACCATGCCGCTATATAAGAATACACGAATTCATCATAACCCCAAACTACCAGTAGAATAGCGTTTCATTGGCTAGAAACCTTTCACTTAGCTCATTTTCGAAGAACCGATGCAACACGCAACTGAATTCCCAAACCACAGAAAACACAACCTCAAACCGTGATCTAAACCGTCATAATTCTTCCGGAATCCATTTACACAACAAAGCCATTTGAATAAAATACCTCCCGAATCAATCAGGTTATGGTGCCTGTCAAGCCCCCATGTATAGCCACAAACCACATGTATGACTTCACTCGACGAAGGGGTTGTTCATTGCCACAATCATGCCAATTCAAGCATTCCTAACTGACCCAACTTATTTCATTTTACTCTTGACCTGACCTAGAAATATAATAGCTCCACTCATAACATAACAAACTCAATTCGTGCTCATCCCGAGTGACCCGAATCGCGAGACCACATCGTCTCAATACTCATGAACCATTTCATACCCTCCTTATGTGCTCAATAGCATCTCCGGATGGTACACCTATTCCGCAAACCCTTTTGCGAATCCAAAGATATTTCTTCCTTTCCTCCAATACTGCACCGCATACCCGATGATAATATAGAACATTCCAAGTCCTATTTGCAATCCACTATGAAGGTTCGATCCTTAACCACACAACGGACCCGAAATCCTTAGCCACTGCACTTTAATTTTTGAACCCACTAGAACCATTGTTGAGAGTCACCCACTCTGACCGGATCCCGAATGCCACCAAACTTCAACGCTCTGCTAGCATATGAACACATCCTCAAAGAGGCAGCCGTCTGAATTCTCTTCCTTTTACATTACATCCACAAGAAGCATAAACTCTAGGTCTTCCCGAAATATGCACCTCAATCGATAAGGCGAAGTGTAGCATATATTCATCAAGTTCTTTGATGAATTACCCCTGATGGTTCCTTTTCTTAGTCATAAATAATCCACCAATGCATCGATAACCAGAAACCGCATAAGCTGACAACCATGCGATCTAATCATAGACGGTGGGGCTCCCCTACTTAGCTTTAAACTACCATCACATAATGTAGAGCCCACAACGATTTCTCCTTCTCATTTACCATGGTCTCGCACCTCTAGCCCGCCAAATTTCTCAAAATCATTTGTTAAACCTTTCAAGAAACATTTTGAATTATCAACCATTATCGTATACTCGACCTTCTGCTTCGTAGTAAGTAGAACTCTTCGTAGAAACTTCATCAAGATCACACAACTGTTGACCTGTTCACAGGAGATAACCCACCTATGGTATTCCATGCCGACATCTTCTAACGATGTTGCACCAGGTATAACTACCACAGGTTCAGTAAACCCTCCAGAGCCCATGCTCGTCCACCAGCTGTATGAGTCTATTCCTTCCCCATTCACATCAACTGAAAGCTCAACAATTCCTTCCAAACTCAAAGTCATGTTGCATCCGAAATGATAATCAAATCTTCACACCCCTCTTTATTTCAAGTAAACTTCTTTATGCCATATTCAATATTTCTTCATACAAATAACCATCATTCCAAATATAATTCGTAGGCCAAATCACCTTCCATCACGATTCCCAAACCATCCTACACTTTTTCAAGTAACGCGGCTATCCTACCACAGAACCCATATGCTAATCTGCCATCCTTACTTCGGTTAAACCATCTCCTTTAAGCAACTTCTCAACCTCTGCTTTTCATACTTGACCTACTAGTACTTCAACCACCGCGAAACACTTCCTGCCATGTCCTTCCTCATACTTCGATGCTCAAATGTTTCCTCAAGTCAAATCCATAACTGTAGCACCGGAACTAATGAATTGCTACCAACTCTAAACCTCCTAGAAGATCATTTTCCTCGAGCCATAAACATTGGAAAGATCAATTCGATCCCGAACCGCTGCTCACCGCTATTTTTGACAACTGCCCCCCTCGGGCACCATCTCACAACACCCTGCCCTGAAGGCAAAAACTCAAGAAGACCATTCCACCGGCGAACCTTAATGCATTCAACAAGGACGAAGACACCGCATCAAAACAAAAATCCCACCACGCTCGAAAATACCAAGTCTCGTTACTCCATCAACCAAAACCTGAAGATCCGTAGTCCGATTTCCTTTGTTGGAATTAAATACTAAGCCTCTAAATCATGCACCGGAAAATCCTCCTTTCAAGTCATTCACTTCCTCAACACGTAGACAAGCACCCTACCATTACACCCACCCTGTGCGATAACAACGCAAGAACATCGTAGCAAACCGTAGAAAATACAGATACTAAGATGGAACAAAAAAACATATTTCCACTAGGCGATGATAATAGCCTGCCCGAACATGCAGGGAAAAGCATCTTGCTCTACGTCAGCAGTATCAATAGCACTATTCGGCATCCAATTGACGACGAGTGCTTCACGTCATATAAGATTGAGTAGGAAGGAAATAAAGGCACAAGCCTCAATGGAATCAAATCGCACGATGAGGAATCAAGAAGGGAAGTGCTCCTAACAGTCTTATAGCCTCTCGAAGATAAATACAGACGTCTTCATATCGATCCGCAAGACTATACTAGACTTGCTCTTGACTCGTGAGACCTAAGTGAACCTAACGCTCTGATACCAAACTGTCATGACCAAAAATCTTCTAAAGGTCGTGATGGCGCCTAACATCACCGTCAGGTAAGCCAACGGTGATTCACCAATTTAACCACTCATTTTAGTATTTTTAAAATCATAATTTTTATTAATTAAATAGTATAAAATAGAATATACAGGGGAGAAATGTTAATAACTACATAGTCTGCAATGACAAACAACAGTAGTATCACGACCCAATTTCTCCTATAGGCCGTGATGGTGCCCAACGTTGCTGCTAGGCAAGCCAACTTTACACTAACTCCGTGATCTTTCTTTTAACGGTTTAAAATAGTTAATTTTTAATTTATGCACAAATAGGAAATGGAGGTTTTATATAAAAAATAATGAGAGATAAAAATTTTAAAACAAGTGAGATAAGATAAATTACTCAAAAAAAAACCATCAGGTGCCTACTAACATAATTTTCCAAGACCCGGTGTCACAAGTGTATGAGCTACTAGTAGAATATACAAAAGAGTACTACACTGCTGTCTGAAACAAAATAGACAGAAAAATAAGGCAAAAGGAAGACTTTGGCTGCTGCATAACGAGCTCGGAAGACATATCACCACAAAATCTCGCAGTAGTAATCAAGTGTGCGCGCTGGACTGATATCCAGAAGCACCTACATCAGATCCTGCACATCAAGTGCAGAAGTGTAGCGCACATCATGTACCTAGTAAGTATCTAGTCTAACTTCGAATAAGTAGTGACGAGGGGTCGACTTTGACACTTACTATGGGCCAACAATAAAAATATATATAACTGCTAATCAGACTTGGGATATATAAATGACAATAGAACCCCAAAAGCAAGAATTTAAATAGCCAATCCTTTCACCGAATAGCAATTACCAAACCAATTTCTATCCTTTAATCTTTTAACCTATCAAACTAATGAAGCAATATCAAACATATTGGAATTTCCAGTATCATTTCGCACGAGTTATGCCGAGGATGTTCGGCCCGATCCAGAATACATATAAATATACTGTGTGCACTACCGAGGGGCGAACAACATGAACCATATATGCATCTATTAACCTGCCGAGGCAATCGGCCCGCTCCCATGGGAGTAGTGAAAATTTTCCCCGCTCGCGGAATATACTTGCGATGCGGTTGAACATAGATTTCTCAAGTTATTCCTAAATTCTTTCCTAAACAATAAAATCCAACTAGAAACTTTAAAAGTCATTGAAACCCTCAATCTTAGCTCTATCTGAGGCAATTAGTAAGCATAATCAAATAGCAATGTCAACCAAGCATAGTGTAAACCTTAAGCTAACCGGACATAAGCAAAATTAGTAGCTGCGTACGGATTCTCGTCACCTCGTGCGTACGTAGCCCCCACAAATAAAAGCACATATTAATTATATTCACCTATAGGGTTAACTCTCTCTTACAAGGTTAGAAAAGAGACTTACTTTGTCTCAAAGCCTACTTTCCGGTCCAAGTTTGCGCTCAAATCCTCAATTCAGTGCCAAACGACTCGAAACTAGTCAAATATTATATAAAACGATCCATACATGCTCAAAAGTTCATATTCAAGTTCTTAAAGGGATTACCCAACCCCAAATGTAGGATTCCTAAAATTCACCCTCGGGCCCACGTGCCCGGATTCCGGAAATCTTCGAAGAAAGTTGTTACCCATAACCTCACAAACTAAAATATATGATTTTCACTAAATTCCATAACAAATTTCGTGATTAAATCTCATTTTTGTCAAAAACCTAGGTTTTCACCTAAACCCATGATTTTTCACTAATTTACATGTTATAATCTACCCATAACTAGGTATTTAACTCTTATTGTGTAGAAATTATTTACCTCAAAGTGTTAGGTGAAATCCCCTCTCTAAGAGCTCCAAGAATCGCCCGACAAGGAAAGCAAGTGAGCCAAAAATGACTAAGTCCCGTCATTAAATGAGTGGTTCTGCCTAGTAGTATTTCCGCATCTGCGGTGCCTGGGCCGCATTTATGGCGTCGCTTCTGCGGACCATGGTCCGCTTCTGCGGAAGAGCCCAAGGCTGTCTAGGCTCGCTTCTGCGGACGGGGCCTCACTTCTGCGACCATCGTGTCGCTCCTGCGGCTCAAGTCGCTTCTGCGATCACTGCCCTCGTATCTACGCTTTCGCAGGTGCACAAACTTGTTAGCTCCTGCGGTCCTGGGCAGCCTTGGCTGGTTCACTTCTACGGCTCATCTCTCGCACCTGCGGCTGGCCAAGCGCAGGTGCAATCACACCATAAGTTGAAGGCTTCAGCACTTGCCTTCAAGTCCAAACTTGATCCTAGCCTTGTCTGTTTAACGCCCAGGGCCCCGCCCGAACATACCAACAAGTTTGAAATCGTAAAACGGACTCGCTCGAACTGACGGAACGCACAAAATAACATCAAAACTAAGAATCACACCCTAAACCAATTGAATCAAAATTATGAACTTCAAGTTCTTAAATTTTCTCCCAACGCGCCGAAATGTACTTAAACTACCCGGAATGACACGAAATTTTACCTGCAAGTCTTAAAATACTATACGGAACTATTCCCAGTCTTGAAATCATGTTTGGACCTTGATAACACCAAAACCTACTCCAAACCAAATTTAAGGAACTTTAAAACCTTCAAAGAACCAACTTTCACTATTAGGCGCTGAAATGCTCCCGGGTCATCCAAACCCCGATCCGATCATACGCCCAAGTCTGAAATCATCATATGAACCTATTGGAACCGTCAAATCCCTATTCTGTGGTCGGTTACCTAAAACGTTGACCGAAGTCAAACTTAGCCTTTTTAGCCAATCTTAAGGAACCAAGTGTTCTGATTTCAACCTGAACCCTTCCAAATTCCGAACTAACCATCCCCGCAAGTCATAAAACAGTAAAAGCACGTACGGGGAGTCTTATTTAGGGGAACAGGGTTCTAAAAAGCAAAATGACATGTCGGGTCGTTATATTTTCCACCTCTTAAATAAACGTTCATCCTTGAACGGGTCTAGAATCATACCTGGAGTGTTGAATAAGTACGGATATCTACTCTTCATGTCTTCCTCGGCCTCCCAAGTCACTTCCCCGACTGGTTGGCCCCTCCACTGGAGTTTTACTGCATAAATCTCCTTGGACCTCAACTGGCGAACATGTCTATCAATAATGGCAACTGGTTCCTCTTCATAACCCAAGCTCTTATCTAGCTGAACTGTGCTGAAGTCTAACACATGTGACAAGTCGGCATGATACCTCCAGAGCATAGACACGTGAAAAATTGGATGAACTCCCGATAGACTGGGAGGCAAAGCAAGCTCATAAGAAATCTCTACAACTCGTCTCAACACCTCAAATGGGCCTATAAACCTTGGGCTCAACTTTCCCTTCTTCCCGAACCTCATAATCCCCTTCACCATCGAGACTTTCAAGAGAACCTTCTCACCCACTATAAATGCTACATCACGTGCCTTCTGATCAGCGTAACTCTTCTGTCTAGACAGTGTTGTGCGGAGTCGCTCCTAAATCAACTTCACCTTTTCCAAGGCATCCTTCACCAAATCAGTACCATATAACTTAGCCTCGACGGGCTCAAACCATCCTATGGGAGAACGACATTGCCGACCATATAAAATGATCCATACATGCTCAAAAGTTTATATTCCAACTGTTAGAGGGATTACCTAATCCCAAATGTAGGATTCCTAAAATTCACCCTCGGGCCCACGTGCCCAAATTTCGGAAATCTTTGAAGAAAGTTGTTACCCATAACCTCACGAACTAAAATATATGATTTTCACTAAATTCCATAACAAATTTCGTGGTTAAATCTCATTTTTGTCAAAAACCTAGGTTTTCACCTAAACCCATGATTTTTACTAATTTACATGTTATAATCTACCCATAACTAGGTATTTAACTCTTATTGTGTAGAAATTACTTACCTCAAAGTGTTAGGTGAAATACCCTCTCTAAGAGCTCCAAGAATCGCCCAACAAGGAAAGCAAATGAGCCAAAAATGACTAAGTCCCGTCATTAAATGAGTGGTTCTGCCCAGCAGTATTTTCGCATATGCGGTGCCTGGCCGGCATTTGCGGCGTCGCTTCTACAGACCATGGTCCGCTACTACGAAAGAGCCCAAGGCTGGCTAGGCTCACTTTTGCGGACGGGGCCCTGCTTCTGCGGTCCTGCTTCTGCGTCCATCGTGCCACTCCTGCGGCTCAAGTCACTTATGTGATCACTGCCCTCACACTTGCGTTTTCATAGATGCGCAAACTTGTACGCTCCTGTGGTCCTGGAAGCCTTTGCTGGTTCGCTTCTGCGGCTCGTCTCTCACACCTGCGAACTCGCACCGGTAGTTGGCCAAGCGCAGGTGGGATCACACCAGAAGCTGAAGGCTTCAGCACTTGCCTTCAAGTCCAAACTTGATCCGAGCCTTGTCTGTTTAACACCCGGGGGGCCCAGGGGCCCTGCCCGAACGCACCAACAAGTTTGAAATCGTAAAATGGACTCGATCGAACTCACGGAATGCACAAAACAATATCAAAACTAAGAATCACACCCTAAACCAATTGAATTAAAATTATGAACTTCAAGTTCTTAAATTTTCTCCCAACGCGCCGAAACGTACTTAAACTACACGGGATGACACCAAATTTTGCGTGCAAGTGTTAAATAACAATACGGAACTATTCTTGGTCTCAGAATCCTTTTTGGACCTCGATAAAACCAAAACCTACTCCAAACCAAATTTAAAGAACTTTAAAACCTTGATAGAACCAACTTTCACTATTAGGTGCCGAAATGCTCCCGGGTCATCCAAAACCCGATCCGATCATAAGCCTAAGTCCAAAATCGTCATACGAACCTATTAGAACCGTCAAATCCCGATTCAGAGGTCGTTTACTCAAAACTTTGACCGAAGTCAAACTTAGCCTTTTTAGCTAACCTTAAGGAACCAAGTGTTTCGATTTCAACCTGAACCCTTCCAAATCCCGAACTAACCATCCCCGCAAGTCATAACATAGTAAAAGTACATACGATGAGTCTTATTTAGAAGAACAGGATTCTAAAAAGCAAAATAACAAGTCGGGTCGTTACAAGTAGGATCCCACAAAACCCAGTGTCATAAGTGCATGAGCATCTACTAGGAAATATAATAAAATACAACATCTGTCTAGAATATAAATTAGATAGGAAAATATAAATAACTATGATGGAGACTCTATAGGCTGCAAAGCATAACATGGAATGCAACTCACGTTAAAGTCCCCGCAATAGCCATTGCGCCCAAAAGACCACCAGACATCTAAGTACCCGCACAAAAAGTGCAGCAAGTGTAGCATGAGTACGTAAATCAACACATACCCAGTAAGTATCTAGCTTAACCCTAGAGAAGTAGTGATGAGGGGTCGACATCGACACTTACTAGAGGTCCAATAAGATAGATATAGTAGGAGTAAACAGATGTGAATCAGAGTAAATAAACGAAAACAACATGTGTAGATATGTGGTGCAGCTCTCTTCTCAAAAATATCTCAAGCTCTCAGCTAGTAGTCGCCTTATCAATCAGAGTATATATAATGTGGACCTTACCAGATAGGTCATCATAGTTAAATTTGGGGAAGCTCACAGATATACTCGCTTCTTGCCAATTATTGCGCGCGATTTTGTATGAGTATTTCATAGAACTGTCAAGGCGTACGGTCCGATCCATCATAACATTGCCAAACCATAGATACATCTATTTTATTGCCGAGGCAAATGGCCCGCTCCCATGAGAGTGTGGTACATAAATCCTGTCGTGGTGTACGGCCCGATCCCATTGGCATGCAAACTGTCGAGGGTCAAACGGCATAAACCATAGATTTGTCTATCCTACCGAGGCGAACGGCTCGATCCCATTAGAATAAGAAGCTTTGACGGGTCCTTGACCCCACTTACGAATAGACGTGTGAGTTATAAAGTTTTAAGGGAAACCTTTCGGTGAGAACGCATAACATGGGAGAACTTCGTAATAGGAGTAAACATATCTCGCAGCTAAGCATGAAGCCCGTTGAATCTCTACAATAGCAATTCTATCACTCTATACAAGTCTAGTCTCAAGTATCAACGTAATAAGAAGGAGTTTAATAGGTAAGAGACAACTCAAATAGTACAGTCATAGCATGGCGGAAATCTAAGTCTACCCGCATATAACATTAATCTAGCTACGCAGTGACTCTCGTCACCTGGTGCGTATGTAGCCTCCACAACAAGTAACACATAACAAATACATCACCTAGGGGTAGTTTCCCCCTTACTGAGTTAGACAGGAGACTTACCTTGCTCCGCAGTTCCATTACAGGCTCCAAAGCCTCTCTAACACCTCAAACCGATGTCTGTCGATCCAAAACTACTCAAACAAATGTGTAAACCAATCAAAATATATTCTAATACCCGTAATTAATTATTTTAAATAATTCCCAACTACGCTCGAAAAGTCGATAAAATCAACCCTCGGGCCCGAATTCCAAAAACGCTTGAAGATAAATCTTACCCATAACATCACGAACTCAAATATATAATTTATTCTTAATTCTATGTCTAATTTCGTAGTCCAAATCCAAAAATACCAATTCTAGGTTTGACGAGCTCAAAACACACACCTAAATATGCTCGCTAGTCAAAGATAGTATAGAAAATTATTGTATCCGCAAGGATTGGAGTTAAACAATATTTTCGTAGCTTGTAGCTAGATTGCTATCCAAGATGAACAACAATTGAGATTATATGATTAATAACTAAAATTAACTAAGACTCTAGATCTAATTGACTAATGACAATTGAACAAAATTAAGCAAAGAAGATATCAATAGGAGAAAATAAGGGTTGATTGGATAGGTGCAAGATAATTGTCTGGGATTTAACTCTTGTTAATTCACTTCTAATGTTTAAGTGAGTCTCTCGAATTCACTCAATTATTAGTTCAAACGTTTAGTAGAAACTCCTCTCTCGATTAAGTCTCAACCTCACAATATGAACCAATTCGTAGTGGACTGTTCTTTAGGTGAACCTCTTTCGATTATCCTCCTAACTAGGTCTAAATAATAATCCAACTAGCCTCTTTCGATTAATAAGAAGAATCAATGAATTCAACCAACAAGATGATGCAAAAATATCACAAGTTATGCCTCTCTCGATTACATGAACATGTGACTATAGATGCAATAATTAAATCATCCAAAACAATTCAATACATAAAAACTAAAGTTAATATCCACAACCAATCATCAAAATAGCAAATCCATCAATCCCTAAAGAGAACTACTCCATAGATATGGAGTAATGCATCACAAATATAAAGAAAAGCATTAAACGATCCCAACTCTTATCTTGAGTGAATATTGAATGATGAATTCCTTGTGCTTTGGCTTCTCCACCTTATCTCTAGCATCCTTAGGTATTAGATGTGTCAAAAGTCCAGAAAATACCGTTTTCCATGTATTTATGCCAAGTAGGGTCGTGCCCAAGAGAAATCACCCTTTCCTAGCCGAAATAGGAAAACTTGCAAACTTATTGCTTTTCATGCATCGCAAGGTGCGTAGCATTAGTGCTTTTTCCTGACAAACCCCAAAAACCCAGTCTCTGAAGTTTGCTATTTTCTGACAAATTTTTACATTGATGCGTTGCACTATGCGTTGCACTATGCGTCGCCCAGTGTGCCGCAGCAGTGCAATTTTCAGCAGATTATTCTTCCTTGAATTTTGATGCCCAGAAGTGATCCTCGACCCCCAAACACGATTCTGGATTATTCCTTTGGGATTTTACTCAGACTTCAAAGCTCCAATTAGATCGAATTAGTTTCATAACATCTACATAGCTCGGAGTCACTCCTACAAGGCATAAAACACACAATTAGTGCAAAACACTAGCAATTAACGCTCAAACTCAATTAAAGTACAGTAATTGGAATGTAATAAGAGAATAAAATACAAGATTATAGCCTACCATCAACACCCTATACTTAAACCATTGCTCGTCTTCGAGCAATCACACCACACTTTATATAGACACAACCTTACTAAGCAACTCTCCTAACTCATTACACCAAGAGTATTTAAAATAGACTAAGCATAATAGTATAACATCTTCACCTCAAGAATTGACTCAAAAGCACCATGCATTATTTACAACTCACTCACTTACTCTAATATAGAGGTCAACAACATTGTCTTTCCTTCATGAATCAAGTGCCCTCACAATAATAGAGAGTAGTTCCACACACAATAAAAGTTAAGAATAATTAGGAACTCAAGATAGAAAGAATTCACTCACTCTCAGAAACAACATTCATATGCCACAAAAGATGCACCATAGGCTTGCCCGCAGTGTACTACTCAACTAATCGAGCCTATTCAGTCAAGGATCAAATAGGACTTTCAATGGTTGTAATGTAAGCTACGGGACGGGTAGGATACATTTAGATATAAGAGTGACTGCACCTCCCTAAGCACTTTAATACATACATTTCATTGTTCGAAACCCCACACTTATGTCAAACCATAACTCCGCCTTCATATCAATATACATTAACTCCTAACTTATTTAATCACAATTACATCATAAGTAACTAATATCAAGGAATATTTTTCACAATCGTACAATTAATCTCTTTCTCTTTCTTTTTTTTTCCAACTCAAGTGGCTCTTAATTTTTCAAAATAGTGCACCTTTTTCCTTATTTCAATAGTTCCACTCGAAAGCCTAACCAACACCCCACACTTTAACTTTTACAAAGTTCATACCAAATTCAAGTGCTCACAAGAGGTAAATGGTTCAAATAGATGGTCAAGTCAAACAAATGGGTAAGGCTTGTAATGTGGTTGCCAAAAGAAACAGAATTACAGGCTCAACGCGATTAACTAAGATACATAATAATTAGTTGGGTAAAATCATATAACTGGATCAACAAACAACTGCCTATATCACTTTCCAAACTGAACAAAACTACTATTTCACTTTGCAAACACATGGGGCAAGACATCAAATGCAATGCACAGAATAACACAAAAACCTCACACACACATAGCACATAACTCACTTAAGATTGGATGATCAAGACTCTCTAGTCAAAGTAGTTAAGCAAAGTGAAACTTATACAATTTAAGGTGCTTATGCAAGAGTCAAAAACTGAGCCTAAGCATCACAACTAAAGCACTCACTATTCTCAAGGCATAATAAAGTCAAGAAATATTGGTTCCAATTCAAATCATAGCACAAGGTTTCCTACTTCTAAAAACAAAAACTAACTACACCTAGTTCAAACAAAACCCTTGGAAAAGAACCGCGACACAAAGAAAAACCAAGGGGGAATTATTACACTACCTAACAAAAGAAAATCTTTTTGTCTTTTTCTTTCGACTTAAATCCCTCAAGAAACCTGTCGAACGATATCCATCATCATGAAAAGTCAAAAACAATTAAATAAAAAGTTGTTTTTTTCAATTTTACAAAACAAAAAATAAAACTAACATACATACAACATATAATTATCCCCCTACTCCACACTTTAAGTTGTGGCATGTCCCCATGGCACACAATTAAAAAGCATAAGGTAGAGAAAACTTCCCTGAATATCTAGTCGGGGTCTGAGTTGAAGTCGGGCTCCATTCCACGTGCCCGAACCAGTGCACACATCCATACAGATAGCTTCTTCTCAGCCTTTTTGGGGTACACCCCACACTTATCTTTTCCACTCGTTGTAGACTTTTTTTTCGAACTCTTCACCTTTCACTCAACACTTGCAACTGGATTCTCCTTTTTAACCCCCGTTTCTACATTTATCTCAAAAGTTATAGTCTCCTCCCCCACTCTAAGCATGAGTTTTCTATCATGTATTTCTAATATTGCTCTACCCGTTGCTAAGAATGGTCTTCCTAAAATGAGAGGGACCTCCTTATTCTCCTACATATTTACTACAATAAAGTCCATAGGAAATACAAATTTATCTACCCGTACTAAAACATCCTCCACTATCCCCTCGGGTATCAGAGTTGTTTGGTTAACCAGCTGCAAGGATATTGATGTGGACCTTATCTCTCCAATTTCATTCTCCTGCTTCCTGTAAATAGACAAAGGCATTAGATTAATTGAGGCACCAGAATCACATAAAGATTTATCAAAATTAAGAGTGCCTAAAGAGCAAGGTATTGTAAAACTCCCTGGATCTCCACAATTTTGTGGGAGTTTGTTTTGCAAGATTGCACTGTAATGCTCTGTGAGCTTAACCACCTTGGTCTCTTCTATATTTCTCTTATTTGTGAGGATCTCTTTCAAGAACTCTGCATAAGCTGGCATTTGTGAGAGAACTTCAGTGAATGGCAGGTTTACATTAACCTGTCTCAGCATATCTAAAAATGTCTCAAACTTTTTGTCCAGCTTTTCTCTATAGAGATTTTGGGGAAAAGATAGAGCAGGCATGTGCTTACTCATATCATCAGTTTCCTCCCTCCTTGAAGTTTCCTCCTTCATCTGTTTCTCTACTCCCTTCTAGCTTTTTTTCTTCTCAGTCTTTTATCATCTTCAATTTTCAGCTCATTCCCCATTTCTTTTTCAGGCGTTGCTTCTTGGTGAATTGGAGTGGGATATTTCAACGCTTGTCCGCTTCTCAAGGTCACAACATTTACCATTTCTTTGGGATTCTTTTCAGTATTAGCTGGTAGACTACCTGGATCCTCTCAGATATTATAGTTGCAATTTGTCCCACTTGTCTCTTCAAACTTCGCAAACTTGTCCCAAGTTCTTTAATAGCTGCACCATGAGAATTTAATCTCTCATCTGTCTTGACAATGAATGACTTCATCAGATCTTCTAACCCATACTGAATTGGTTGTTGAGGCTGTAACTGCTGCCTCTGCTGATTCACAAAACCCGGAGCTCCTTGAAATCTGGAGTTATTTTGTTGCCATGCATTTGCTGTACCTCCAGGTGAACTCCATGAAAACCCGGGGTGCTTCTAACCCATTGCATTGAAGTTGTAATTACCAACAACATTAACTTCCTCTTATTGAGGCTTGACACTCATGAGTAGGGTAGTGAAATTGAGACTGCTCAACCTCCACATATGTCACATGCTGCAGGAGGCTCACTGTGTATTGAAGCTAAAGTTAGCTTCCTTATTTCCTCTCCCATGGCATCAAGTTGAACCTACACAGATGTATTAACATCAACTTGGTGAACACCCGTTGTTCTTCTTGTTTCGGTAACTTCAGAGGGCCATTGATTTGCATCCTTAGACAACTCATCTAGAATAGTGACTATCTCTTCTGGAGTAGTTTTCATCAACGGACCTCCAGCTGCGTTGCTCAATGTTCTACATGATGTTGGTGTCAATCCATCCCAAATATCCTGGAGTTGCATCTAGAGTTCTATTCCACTATGCTGACACTTACGCACTATTTCTTTGAACCTCTCCCAAGCTTCAAACACAGTTTCAGTCTCGTTCTGACAAAAGTTATGAATCTCCCTTCTAAACTTGCATGTCTTAGCTGATGAGAAATATTTTTCAAGAAATTTTCTGGTCATGTTATCCCATGTTCTAATCGATCCATTAGGCAAGCTTCGAAACCAGTGCTTTGCATCGTCTTTGAGAGGAAGGGGAATGCCCTTAAGTACACTTTATGTTGTGACACACCATTATATTGAAAGGTGTTCATGATCTCCTCGAAGTCCATTAGATGATTGTTTGAATCTTCGTTCACCTTTCCTCAAAAGACGCAGCTGATTTGGAGGGTTTGAAGCAACCCTTGCTTCATCTCAAAATTGTTTGCTGCAATAGGAGGTGGTCTCACACTCGATAATCCTTGGTTATAGACTGGTCTAGCATAATCACCAAGCGGTTTCCCAGCACATATTTCCAAATTGGTCTGCCCCCACATGTCGATTTTGATTAAGTCTGTGACCCTTCTCTTCTTCATAAATACGTTGTGTATCTCTAAAAGCTGCTTCTGCAGCATCTCATGCCAACTTTTCTCTTTGTTGGGCTACCTCTCTCGCGGCCATGTCCATATTATCTTCACCATTTCCGGCCATATCTTTGGTTGAGGATTGCCCAACCTTTTCTAACGTCTCAGTGAGATTTATTTCCTTCTTTAGTTATTGCAGTTATATTTATATTTCTGGCTCGTATGGTAGCAAATCATTCCCCGAAGATTGAGTCATGCACCAATCTAACCTATAACCTACGCACAGTCAAAGAACACCAATCGTAAAAGGGAAAACCAAAATAAAACAAAAAGAAAAAATTCCTGAATTATCACTACAAACTATTTCAAACACTATTGACTGCCAATCCCCACCAACGGCGCCAAAATTTTATGAGCTCAAAACGCACACCTAAATATGCTCTCTAGTCAAAGATAGTATAGAAAATTATCGTATCCACAGGGATTGGAGTTAAACAGTATTTTCGTAGCTTCTAGCTAGATTGCTATCCAAGATGAACAACAATTGAGATTATATGATTAAGAACTAAAATTAACTAAGACTCTAGATCTAATTGACTAATGACAATTGAACAAAATTAAGCAAAGAAGATATCAATAGAAGAAAATAGGGGTTGATTGGATAGGTGCAAGATAATTATCTGGGATTTAATTCTCGTTAATTCACTTCTAATATTCAAGTGAGTCTCTCGAATTCATTCAATTATTAGTTCAAACATTTAGTAGAAACTCCTCTCTCGATTAAGTCTCAACCTCACAATATGAACTAATTTATGCTCGGTGAAGATATGCACAAATTCGTAGTGGACTAGTCTTTAGGTGAACCTCTTTCGATTATCCTCCTAACAAGGTCTAAACAATAATTCAGCTAGCCTCTTTCGATTACTAAGAAGAATCAATGAATTCAACCAACAAGATGAAGCAAAAACATCAAAAGTTATGCCTCTCTCGATTACATGAACATGTGAATATAGATGCAATAATTAAATCACCCAAAACAGTTCAATACATAAAAACTAGAGTTAATATCCACAAGCAATCATCAAAACACCAAATCTATCAATCCCTAAAGAGAAGTACTCCATAGATATGGAGTAATTCATTACAAATATAAAGAAAAGCATTAAACGATCCAAACTCTTGTCTTGAGTGAGGATTGAATGATGAATTCCTTGTACTTTGGCTTCTCCACCTTCTCTCTAGCCTCCTTAGGTCTTAGATGTGTCAAAAGTCCAGAAAATACAGTTTTCCATGTATTTATACCAAGTAGGGTTGGGCCCAAACGAAATCACCCTTTCCTAATCGAAATAGGAAAACTTGTAAACTTATTGATTTTCATGCGCCGCACTGTGCGTAGCATTAGTGATATTTCCTCACATACCCCAAAAAACCAGTCTTTGAAGTTTGTTATTTTCTGACAGATTTTTACACTAATGCGTCGCACTGTGCGTCATCCAGTGCGTTGCACCAGTGCATTTGTTCAGCAGATTATTCTTCCTTAAATTTTGACGCCCATAAGTGATCCTCGACCCCCGAACACGATTCCGGCTTATTCCTTTGGCCTTTTACTTAGACTGCAAAGCTCCAATTAGCTCGAATTAGTTTCATTAACATCTACATAGCTCGGAATCACTCCTACAAGGCATAAAACACACAATTAGTGTAAAACACTAGCAATTAACGCTCAAACTCAATTAAAGTGCAGTAAATAGGAATGTAAAAAGGGATTAAAATACTGCAATTTCTACAAATTTCTACAAATTTTCATGTTTGAATCCTTGTATAATCCGTGTAATTAGCTAACAATGTGCGGGAATTACTTACCTTGCAATAAATGATGAAAATCTCCCCTTGAAGCTCTCCAAATATCGTCCAAACCAAGATAAAAATGAGGGAAAATGAGCAAAACCCCGATTTAAACAATCTGACCAGCCGACTTTCTGCACCTGCGGCTTCACACCTGCGGAAATTCCATCACAGTTGCGGTTCCAACTCAGTCCAGGCACGTCCGCATATGCGGACCCAAACGCGCATCTGCGCTTTCGCTTCTGTGGCCAAGGGGCGCTTCTGCGCATGCGCTCCTGCGGACCATGTCTGCTTCTGCGATCAACAGGCCTCCAGGCCTTTCCACTTTTGCACTCCTTCCTCCGCAGAAAAGACTCCGCTTCTGCAGTCCTCGCGTCGCACCTGCAACCACAGGCCATCTTCTCCAGGTCCACTTCTACATCCAAATGATCGCTTCTGCGAGCTCGCACATGCGGTCAATCTTATGCAGGTGCAATTACACTAGAGCTGGTGCACTTCAGCCATTCACACGAGTCCAAATTGATCCGTTAACCATCCGGAAACCACCCGAGGCCCCCGGGACCTCACCCAAATATACCAATCAATCCTAAAACATCTTACAAACTTAGTTGAGCCTTTAAATTATGTCAAATAACATCAAAATCATGAATCGCACCTCGAATTCAAATTTAAAAATTTCCAAATTACCAAATTCTATATATTGTGCCGAAACGTATCAAATCAAGTCCGATTGACCTCATTCTGCACACAAGTCATAATAGCATGGCGAAGCTATTCCAAGGTTTTGAATCCTAAACGAAGATCAATAACATAAAAATTCACTTCAAGTCAAACTTAAGAATTTCTTAAACTTTTAAGATACCAACCTTCCATAATAAGTGTTGAAACGCTCCCGGGTGATCCGATGCTCATTCCGAACATACGCCCAAGTCTGAAATCATCATACGAACATATTAGAACCTTTAAATCCTAATTCCGAGGTCTTTTACTCAAAAGTCACACCTTAGCCAATTCTTCCAACTCAAAGCTTCCGAAACTAGAATTTTCTTTCCAAATCAACTCTGAACTTCCCAAAATTCAATTCCGGTCACACGTACAAGTCATAATACCTAAAGTGAAGTTACTCAAGGCCTCAAACCGCTTAACGATGGGCTAGAGCTCAAAACGATCGGTAGGGTCGTTACATTTCATGTTCAACACCTCTATCTTCGTCCTCATTTGGTCCAAGGACAGAAAGATCAAATTCTTCATATATTCCTTCATTATGCTGCAATTCATCTGCTAATTCATCATCCACTATTGATTCAACATTTGAAATGTCATTTTGGTATGCCACATCTAATGCATCTTCGACTTCCACTCTACCCACGGGCTTTGTTTTCAAAACTACCTGCCATGCAGACTTATTCTTGCTCAAAGGATAAGGAGCATAATATACTTGTTTCACCTTCTATGCAATGATAAAATGATCATAAAGTCTATACTGCCCCGTGTGTTTAATTTCAACTATTTTGTACTAAGCGTGCACCTTTGTACCTCTATTCGGTGTTGGATCATACCATTTACATCAAAAGAGTACCAACTTTTTCTTCGGCCAACCTACAGTATACTCCAATTCCAAAATCTCTTGAAGCACACCATAATAATCAACATTTCCATCACCTTTCACCCACACCCCACTATTGTTGGTTTTCTTTCCATTAGACCATTCTTTTGTATGACACTTGTACCTATTGGCCAAGTATTTAGACATCATTCTGACTCAGGTCCCCAAGCTATATCACGTAAAAATGGGTCATTAATGCCATTAGCTGGATCATGAACCTATATATATAATTAAATATAATTTAGAATTTTAAAAATACATATAATTAATTTACATATAATAAAAATCATGTTAAATAATAAGTAATACTTACAAATTCTTTAAACCGCTTTGAAAACTTGGGATAAATAACATCTTGCCCATATGTACCCACAAAGTAACTGCCATTATAACTTTTATTAGATAAATCAGTGGTAGATCTAATATAAAAGTCAGTAATATATACGAATATATACTTACCTATAATAAGGTTGGACTTCAGGGCAATTCAACAATACATGTGTTGTAGCTGACTTTAGCTCCATCTCAGACAACCTTCGCTTTGGACTATTGTTTGGACCTCCTTTACCTGATTGATTAAAAATGGAACAGGGTGGTGCCAAAGGATCGATTTCGCCTCCATCGTCATGCCAATTCAGTCTACTCCTCAAACATGGTGCATTATGTTCCAAATAGTATGTACAGAAATAAGATGTTTCTTTAGCCACATATGCCTCGCATATCGATGTAACACCCCAGAAAATTTTGAAGTATTTAAGTGTACAGCCCCATAAAATTTCGCAAATGAATTCAAGTTTTCATGGTGCCGGAGTAGGTATACGTGTTTAAGGATTTTAGAAATTCTTCGCGGCAAGCTTGCTCGCCGCGGCTCGGACTTTTTGGGTTGAACAATGCACCGAAAAGTAAAGGAAAATATTTTGCAGAAAAACGCATTTATACGGTCTATTATGCGACCGCATAATCACTCTGCGGGCCGCATAATGGCCACAAAAGTGAGGCAGGAGAGGGTTAATTTGGGAGCAATTATGCGGTCAACTATGCGACCGCATAACTGTTCTGCAATGCATTATGCGACCGCATAACAGTTATGTAGACCGCATAGTGATCGCAGACTCAGACAAAGTTTTTGGTCATTTTGGACACCAATTATGCGACCAATATGCGGTCCGCATAACCATTATGCGGTCGCATATGCGACCACATAACCTGTTCCGGAGCTCCATTTTTGGGTTTTTAAAACCCGGCCCTTCTTCATTAAATACACGCTTTTGGCCATTTTTGAGCAAAAACCTGATGTTTTAGAGAGAAGGAAGAGTGTTTTAGAGAGAGAGGAAACCCTAGGATAATTATTCATCAAGTTTTGCTCAGATCTTGGAAGATTAACAAGGAAAACCCACAAGATCTTCATCTAAGAGGTAAGGTTCCATACCCTAGTTTCCAATTTCGAATTTGGGTAAAAGATGGTTGATTTGGAATATGATTCCTGGGTATATGAGTATTATAGATACATTCTTGTACTAATAAGGTTTGTGGAAAGATTGTTGAGCTCAAATAAGTAAAGATTGGGTTGTGGAGTGAAGAAAATCTTGTAGAAGAACCTTGTAGTTATATTTACACACCTAGTGTTTGATAAAATGCTCAAATGAGCTGAGATCATAAATATCTTCCTAATAATGGTTCAATTTTTGTTATGTCTCAAAATAGATTGGGATTGTTAGAATTTTCGGAACGTTGTAGTAATTTAAGGAAAGCTCAAGGCGAGGTATATTGGCTAAACTTTCTCTCTTGGAATTGAATTCCATAATATTTCCGTAAGTTTCAAAGTATAGGTTGTGTATTAAAAGGTTATGGCTTTGAGTCGTATTTAAATGAAAGATAGTATGCCAAATTGTGTGAGAAAATCTCAATATTCTTAAGACTCATAATTGCTCATATGTGTACCTAAAGTCTTGATTGGAAATGTCTTATTGTAGATAACCTGTAATGGTGGTTGGAAATGAAATAATTGAATTGGGGATATAGAGTGTGGACAACGTGCCAAGAATTTAAGTTATGACTGTGGCTAATAGTGCAAATGATTTGAGAGAATGCGGTAAAGAATATGAAATGAGCCTCGACTCAACTATGTTAAAAGTGATTTGGAAAATAGAATTTGCCTAAGAGCTTTTGTACTCAATTCATGCCCATTTGTGGCTGCTTTAACTAATGCTTTGCTTTATAAATATATCTAGCGTGATTCGAGTTCTATATACTCATGTGTTGAAATTGTACATTGTCATTTCTGGGAAAGAGTATTGCAAGAGTAAATGGTGTATTGACTGTTTATGATTTTTCATGTGTGTTTCTATTGTTGATTGGTATGTCTCATTCTTTAGGAAGAAACCATTTGTGTTTGAAGTTCCCATTTCAAATGGATTGGAAGTATATGATTTCTAAAATTTTCTATATGTTGATATTTGATGGTGATCTTTGAAATTGAAAGAGGTGAAAGTGTGGAATATGAAATACGGTCATCGTGCCAGGAATAAAGAATCTTGTGAATGGCCTAATGAGCCAAGAAAATATTGTCGTTGTGAATGACTGAAAATACTAATGAGAATTTATACAATGTGAAAGATGTTGAGGTGAGTACAATTATATTTATGATATTTCTGTTTGCAAATCAAATCAAAAATATTTTTGGGAGCATCATTAGCAATACTGAGGAAGGGTGGGTCATAAGGCCTACACCTGAAACTACACGTGTCGATGTAGGGGTGGATTGAGATTATCCCCCTTATTTGGGATAAAATTGGAACCTCTGGGAAATTGTGATATTATTCCCCTTAATTGGGATGAAACTGGAACCTTTGTGGATTGGAAAAGTCAACCCGCACGGCATATGTGGGAAAGCGGCCTAGGTGATCGAGTGGAGATTAGATGCCATATTGTGCATATGGTGGTACTACTCTTGGTAATAACTTTTTTTCACATCACATGTTAAACCACATTGTTCGTGGGGAGATGGACTAGCCGATCGGGCACGATCAGACTCCGTGCTAACAAAGACGGTGGTATATCGGTGCTAATGATCTTCAAACCAAAATTGTATATGAAGTTCGTATTTTGAAAATTATTATGTTTTAACTGAACATTTGGATATTGTTGATTGTGACTTATTGTTTCTATGTGTTGCATTTTCTTATATGGCCATTCTATTTTAAAAGAGGACTTTTAGCTATATATACTAGTGCTATTCGACAGTACTAACGTCCATTTTACCGGGGGCGCTGTATCTTTAATGGATGCAGGTGGTTCTACAGCAGGTGGCATTGATAAGTTATAGCAGTACATTCTTTTCAGCTGATTTGGTGAGCCCCACTTCATTTCGGGGTCATGTATCTTTTGTTTCTTATGTACTGTGTTTTGAGGTATAGCCTGGGCCTTGTTACCGGTATTTTCATATTACTCTTCTATTGTATTTAAAGGCTCCGTAGACAGGTTGTGGGTTGTGGGTTGTGGTTGAAGTTGGATATTGAACTAGAAATATTGGTATTTGGAAATCATATTTTTCATTAATTTTATAAACTCGTAATGTTTTGGAATTAGTTATGAAGCTGGTAATGGGAATGAAAAGGAAGTAGTTAATAAAATCTTTTCAGTGATTGATTAATGGAGTACATCTCCTCTTTATTATTGGGTTAGTTTGGGTAGAAGAAAATCTAACAGGCTTGCTCGGCCGGGTTCTCTCGGTTGAGCGCCGGTCGCACTCCCCGAGTTTGGGGCGTGACAATTGAACCCTCAATTCTTGATCTATTTTTTATGGTCCGTTTAAATTTGCCAATAGTCCTACATAGTGTTATTTTTAGACGAAACAATCTTTAAAGCAAATACAAAAGGTAAATTATTAAATGTCATTACCTTTCAAAGGGATACATCCATCTACATTGAACTAGCCCTCCAAGTCGTGCCTCTTATGCAAGGTGAATTGGAATATGTTTCATTACATCAAAAAAACCAAGAGGGAAAATTTTTTCCAGCTTGTTTAAAGTTAAGATAAGATTACTCTCCATATAAATTATGTTCTCCACCCCCAATGTGCAAGAACACAAATCCTTAAAAAAGCAATTTATCTCTGTAATCGGTTTCCATATTCGATCAGGTAATGCATTGAACGCAATATATCAACACTTCCATGAAAATATGACAATTGTGGCTTTTAGTTGACACCAACTTCCCTTTTTTCATGTCAACACACCTGGATAAATTTGATGCGTACCCACCAGGCATCCTCAAATTGTTAACCCAACTACAAATCTCTCTTCTCTCATCCAAAGTGAACATGTAACTGCTTTGGGCTTCTGAATCTTGTTGTTAAAGTATGTCAGATACAACTCACTTCGCTTACAATAATCCTTTAAGTCCATCCTGGCCTTCAAGTTATCTTTGGTCTTGTTAGTAACATCCATAACAATGTTAAACAAGTTGTCAAAAAAATTCTTCTCGATAAGCATGATGTCCAGATTATGCCGAAGAAGATTGTGCTTCCAATAAGTTAATTCCCAAAATATGCTCTATTTAGTCTAGTTATGTATGACACCATAAACTGGTATTTTAGATGGTGGAGACTCTGTTACTTTAGGAAGATCCCTTACTTTGTTCCAAATTCCTTCTGAACACAAGCACGCCGGTGGCTCCTCAAAATCAGTTCGGTTCTTCATAAATGCACTTGTATTTCGCCTAAATTCATGATTCATTGGCAAGAATCTACTGTGGTAGTCGAACCATGTATTTTTACCTCCATGTTTCAAAGTAAATGCTTTTGTGTCCTCCATATAACAAGGGCAAGCTAACATTCCAGCAATTGACCACCCGGACACTCCATATATCATATGTTTCCATTCCTTGATACCATAATAATTGTAACTCATCAATCAAAGGCTGCAAGTATACATCAATCAAACTTTTTGGATTGCGTGGACCTGGAACAATACAAGTTAGGAACAGATATGGACTTGTCATACACAACTCGGGCGGAAGATTATACGGGGTAACAAACACTGGCTAACATGAATGTGGTGCAGCAGAGATAGCAAATGGAGTAAATCCATCTGTGCATAATCTCAACCTAATATTTCTTGGTTCACTAGCAAACTCGGGGAACACCCTATCAAAATACTTCCACGCTTCTCCATCTGACGGATGGCATAGAATACCGGGTGGCCTTCTATGTTCATAGTGCCATCTCATATGAGGAGCAGAGCTCATTGATGCATACAACCTCTTTAACCTTAGTATAAGAGGTAAGTAATGCATCGCTTTAACTGGAACTTTCTTTTTTGTATTGGCATTTGTGACTTCCTTAAAACGAGGCTGATTATAAAATTTACAGTTCTCTAGAGATGCGTCATCCTTATAGAATAACATGCAACCTTTCTCACAATAATAAATTCTCTCTGATGAAACACCCAACTTAGAAACCAATTTCTTAGCAATGTAGAAATCTTTTTGTAAGTCAATGTTACTCGGATTAAGTTCATTCATAAGCCCAATATTAGAATCCATGTCCGCTTGGGAAATAGAACTATCCGATTTAATACTTAGTAATCTAACCGCAACAGACAACTTGGAATGCACCGAGCTTTCATATAATGGACGACTAGCTTCTTCTAACTGTTTATAGAAATGCTTAGCCTCATCATTTGGTTCGGATTGAACCCCAGGAAACATCCCAAAAGCATCCCTCATCATTTTATTGTATCGAGAATTTTCAACACTATACTCCGCAATGGGGCTACCCTCACCACCAAAAGAATTATGAAAGTTAACATCATCTAAACTAGCATGATTCTCCCCGGGAACAGTCCATATATAATAATTTTCTACAAACCCTTTCTTGTAGAGATGAACTTTAACTTCGTTTGTTTTTAATAACTTAACACACTTACATTTCACACAAGGGCACCTAATCCTTCCTCCAATAAGAAAATCATCAAGTGTTTGAGCCTTAGCAATAAATTCAGCAACCCCTTCAATAAATTCATCCCTCAACCCCGCACGATTAGGATGATTCCTATTATACATCCATCTACGATGCACAAATTCCATATACACAAATAAAAATCTAGAAATGAGATATTTAAAATAATTTAATTTATTTAAACTGGTTACAAAATTATACTCTTTCAAAGGTTCGTTTTAGATATATGCATCTCATTGTGTCAAAGCACTTTAATTGATATATTTTATTTTTTAAATTAGTATTTTTAACTCTCGAAATCTCACATTAATCCTTATTCTAAATAATATAAGTCTTTAACTATAATAATTAAATTTGAATAGCTTCTTAAATATTCATATAATCCAAATTAGCTAATGATTTCTCAAATTTACAAATTAATCTTAATGTTAAAATTGAAAAAAATTAAATTTAATATCATTCTAATAATAAAACTAACAAGCAACAATGAACCTAGTACAACAAACTTTAAACCAAAGCTTTAAACTATAACTAGTTAATATAATTACCATTGGAAGTGAAAGTGAAAGTTTGTTTTCCTTCTTTCCTATCGTTGTTTTCTCAATTACTTTATGCCAATATGTCACTTTTTTTATTTCGAAAATAATTAAGTTAATCAAATACTAATTCAACATATTCTTAACAAATTCAAAATTAGATTTAGGATTTCTTAACATATTCTTGTTTAACCCAAAATTTTAACCATACCTAATTCAACATATTCTTCTCTCTTTTTATTTTATATTATGTATCATTAAAAAACCTAAACTCCCTAAAATTTCAACCATACCTACTTCAACTAGCTAGGATGTTCATATATAGAAAATCACTACAAATTTAACAATAAAAATAAGATATATATGTCAACAAAGTACTTACCTCGATGGAAACAATGCGGAGAAGTCGACTGAGCCGCCGCCTCCGCCGCGCGGAGAACCACTGCTGCAAAATAGATTTTTAAAAAAATAATAAATTAAGGGGAAAAGGGAGGAGGAATGAGAGGGAGAATGGGAGGATGAAATGAGAGAGAGAGAGAATAAATTTAAAGGGCAAGTTTTTGGGAACGGGGGAGAAGGATGAGAGGGAGAGAGAAGGAGGATGAGAGAAGAAGGAGGAAGAAAAGAGATGTTCTATTTTTGGGGACGGGGGTCGGGTAGGGTTTTTTTAAAAAACAATTAAAAAAGATTCCGACCTAATCGGTCGGAATTGTCATTTTAATTTTAATTTTTTTTTTAAAAAAAATACCGACCAAATCGGTCGGAAATAAAGTCAAACAAGTCAAACTAAATTTTTCGCCAAAAGTTGTGACCGATTTGGTCGGAAATATGGTCGAAACAAAATTAAAAATACATACCTGATATTGTTTTTGACATTTCCGACGGATCTAGTCGGAAATTTTCGATAATAATTTTAAGTAAAAAATTTACGATTCTGGTAGTGTTGGTTTTCCTAATTATTTTGCTTTTTTGTGGTATAAAACAAAAGCAAACCCGTTTTGTCAAGGCAATAATTTATACAAAGATACACAAGCTGATGAACAAAACCATGTTTCCATTAGAGTCCTCCACTATCCACGAATTACAAGGGCTCATATGATTCTAATGCCAAAGAAAAGATGGGCTGCCAGTTGTCATGACCTAATTTCCCCTCCGTGTGACGTCGTGACGGCACCTAGTCTCTACAACTAGGTAAGCCTAACATTTTTGTAGAATATTGAAATAAAAATATAAATTTAACCAATTGTTCAAAAATACACAACAAATCCCAAAACCCGCAACATCGTGAATCACAAATTACAGAAGGAAATATCTAGTGTCTCTATACATCTGAATCTAACAAGGAAAAATACAGAAGATAATGGACATGAGAAAGAGTAGAAGGGGACTCCGAGGTCTAAGGACGCGGCAGATATACCTTGAAGTCTCCAAAAGTTGTCCCAGCTCACTGATAGTGCGGCTGATAAGGTACACCTGGATCTGCACACGAAAACTATGTGCAGAGAGTAGCATGAGTACACCACAATCGGTACCCAGTAAGTGCCAAGCCTAACCTCGGTCGAGTAGTGACGAGGTCAGGTCAAGGCCCTACTGGTAAATATGTATTAAAATAATATAGAGTATAATACCGCAATAAAATAAAGGCTGAACTTTAACAATAATAAAATCACAGAAGGTAACAGCTTAGTACACAGAAACACAACAGGGGATCTCCCGAGATACCGTCCCGTAATCCCAAATGTAAATGTGCAGGGGGATCTCCCGAAATACCGTTCCGAAATTCCAAAATAAATGTGCAGGGAGATCTCCCGGAATACCATTCCGTAATCCCAAAATAAATGTGCAGGGGAATCTCCCGAAATACCGTTCCGTAGTCCCAAAGTAAATATGCAAGACAGGGGTGATCTCCCAGAATACCGTTCCGTAGTCCCAAAGTAAATATGCAGCGCGAATGATAGAAATACAACTACATCACGAAATTCTTACAATTTAGACTAAGTACCAGTCAGGGAAGAAGCAAGAAATTCATTAAGCATGCTGCGCATAATTCACATAAACAATTAAGACACATAGACATGTTGTATTAGACTAAACATGATAGCTACACATATTGGAATAACTCAATTAAGAATGAAAATAGATTAGTACTCATTAAAATGGTATAACTCAAAATAACAGGAAAACATGTTGCTGCTCAGTAAGAAAATCGGGTTTTACCACAACTAGCTCGTGTACGTACTCGTCACCTCACGTACACGGCGCTCACATATCACAATAGTTCCAAATCTTAAGGGGATTTTTCCCACATAAAATTAGGCAAGCCACTTACCTCGAACAAAACTCAATCAATCGGTCACAATGCCTTTCCCACGAACATCCGGCTCTGAATGGCTCAAATCTAGCCAAAAGTAATTACATATCATAAATACAACAATAATAGACTCATCTAATTAATGAAATCAATACTTTAACAAAAATTTCGAAATTAACTCAAATATTTCCTGTGAGGCCCACGTCTCGAAATCGGATAAAAGTTACAAAATAGGAATGCCCATTCCACCACGAGTCCAACCATACTAAAATTACTAATTTCTAATACCAAATGGTCCTCCAAATCCACAAATCAAACTTCCAAATCCCTAGCCTCTAACTTCCAATTTTCACCTTAAATACACACTAACTAGGTGGGAAAATACATGGTAAATCAAGATTATTGATCAAAAACAAGCACAAGGGACTTACCTCAAGAAATGCCTCAAACATGCTCTCAACAATCTCCCTAAACCGAGTTTGCAAAGTCAAAAATGACAAAAATCACGAAGCTCTTTGATTTTAACCACTGCCCAGGTATTTCCGCACCAGCGGAACCTAGGCTCGCACCTGCGGGTGCGCTTGTGTGGAAATTGTGCGCATCTGCGCAATTCACTTGCCCCCTCTGCCTTCGCACCTGCGATGAAAGGGCTGCATCTGCGCGTGCGCGCCTGCGGAATTCCCTTCCGCTTCTGCGGACCTTGCGCACCTGCGACCCCTGGAACTCCTCCATTTTCCCTCTTCTGCGCCAATTTGCTCGCACCTGCAGGCAGCCTTGCGCAGGTGCGATTACAGCAGAAACCAGCAAAGCACCAGATTTTTCCTAAGTCCAATTTCATTCTGTTAATCATCTGAAACACACCCGAGGCCCTCGGGACCTCAACCAAACTTACCAACCAATCCTATAACACCATACGAACTTAGTCGAGCCTTCAAACCACATCGAACAATACCAAAAATCATGAATTAAGCACGGATTCAAGCCTAAGAACTTAGAATTTTTCAAAATTCTACAAACGACACCGAACCACGTCAAATGTAGTCTGAATTGCCTCAAATTTTAAACACATGTCATAAATAACACTACGAACCTACAACCACTTTCGTAAATCCATTCTGAGCTCGATATCAAAATTTTCACTATCGGCCGAAATCGCTGAAAATCTAACTTTCGCCAATTCAAGCATAAATCTATTAAATACCTCCAAAACACATTCTGGATGTGCTCCTAAGCTCAAAATCACTCAACGGAGCTAACAGAGTTGACGGAATTTCATTCCGTATTTATCTTCACACAGTTCCGACTACTGTCCAAATTCTAAGACTTTAGCTCTCATTTAGGGACTAAGTATCCCAAAGTCTCAAAATACTCCGAAACTCAAAACCAATCATATAGGCAAGTCATAATAGCAGAAATAGATATGGAAAAGCAGTTAATAGGGGTTCGGGGCTCTAACTCTCAAAATGACCAGCCGGGTCGTTACACTAGTGTAACGATCCCACCAATCGTTTCTCTTTCTAGATCCCCGTTTCCTTAAATAAGACTCTCTGTATGTGCTTTTATTATTTTATAACTTGCGGGGATGGTTATTTCAGGATTTAGAAGGGTTCGGGTTAAAATCGGAACACTCGGTTCCTTAAGGTTGGCAAAAAGGGCTAAGTTTGACTTTGGTCAATGTTTTGAGTAAACGACCTCGGAACTGGGATTTGACGGTCTCCATAGGTTCGTATGATGATTTTGGACTTGGGCGTATGTTCGGATCGAGTTTTGGATGACCCGGGAGCATTTCGGTGCTTAATATGGATAGTTGACACTTTGAATGTTTTAAAGTTCTTTAAATTTGGTTTAGAGTACGTTTTGGTGTTATCGAGGTCCGTTTGGGATTACGAGCCTGGGAATAGTTTCGTATGGTGATTTAAGACTTGCACGCAAAATTTGGTATCATTCCGAGTAGTTTAAGTATGTTTCGGCGCGTTCGGAGTAAGTTGGAAGAACTTGAAGTTCATAAGTTAATTCAATTTGGTTTGAGGTGTGATTCTTAGTTTTGATGTTGTTTTATGCGTTTCGAGTGTGCGAGCGAGTCCGTTTTAAGTTTTCAAACTTGTTGGTATGTTTGAGTGGGGCCCCGAGGGCCTCGGGTGTTAATCGGACGAGGCGCGGACCAAGCTTTTGACTTAGAGGAAATGGCTGAAGCATCTAGCTTCTGGTGCAATCGCACCTACGGAAGGCCAGCCGCAGAAGCGAGCCAGCAACTGCGGAAGCGTCCCAGCAAAGGCTGCCCAGGAATCGCAGAAGCGGGGGGAGGACCGCACCTGCGGAGGCGCAGGTGTGAAGCAGACGATCGCAGAAGTGGGGGCAGGCGCAGGTGCGACGTGCTCACCGCAGAATGGTCGCAGAAGCGAGGAAGCTAGTCGAGGGGAGGACCGCATCTGCGAGGCCCTTTCCGCAGATACAGAGCCGCAGAAGCGAAAGTCCTGGAGGCAGTGAGCTTTGTTTATTATGGGACTTAAGCCACTTCTAACCCATTTCTCTCACTTTTGGGCAATTTTGGAGCTCCTTGAGAGGGGTATTTACCTAGCAACTTGGAGGTAAGTAAATTTTATCTAATATAAGTTAAATACATATATTATGGGTAGATTTTAACATATATATTTGTAAAAATTGTGAGTTTAGATGAAAAACCTAGGTTTTGATAAAAATGGGATTTAATCACGAAAATGGTTATGGAATTGAGTGAAAATTATATATTTGAGTTCGTGAGGTTATGGGTAACAACTTTCTTTGAAAATTTTTGAAATTCGGGCACGTGGGCCCGGGGATGAATTTTAGGAATCCTTCAATTGGGTTTGGGTAATCACTATAATAGTTAGAATATAAACTTTTGAATATGTATTGATTTATTTATACAACATTTGACTAGTTTCAGATTTTTCGGCACCGAATTGAGGCTTTAAAGCGAATTTGAGACCGGAAAGCGAGCTTTGAGACGAGGTAAGTCTCTTGCCTAACCTTGTAAGAGGGAACTCATCCCCTTAGGTGTATTTTTGTTGTGAATTATATATGTGTGGAGTTACGTACGTACTAGGTGATGGGAGTCAGTGCGTAGCTATATTCTATGTGATGTTCGGGTAGTCTTAGGCTTACACCATATTTTGTTTGCTCTATTATGTTGGTCATGCATATTAATTGTCTTAACTAGAGCTAAGATTAAGGGTTTTAAGATTTAAAGTCTCCCGTTTAAATTTCTTATGTGTGAAGAAGAATGAAAGAATTTTATAATAACTTTGAGAAATCTATGTTCACTCACGTCGCAAGTACTTCTGCGAGTGAGGTAAATTTCTTCTACTCTCATGGGAGCGGGCTATTCAACTCGGCAGGTTAATAGATGCATATATGGTTCGTGTCGTTCGACCCTCGACAGTGCACACGGTATATATATATATTTTGGATCGGGTCGTACAACCTCCGCATAAATCGTGCGTAATAATACTTGGAGCCTAATCTTCTTGATATGATTTTATTGGCTTGAGAGGTTACAATTATTTAAATGATGAAAATTGACTTGGGATTTATTATTAGTGGAAGAAATATTTATTTATCGCTTGTCATGGAGATTTATGTTGTTTACATAACTCATGCTTATTTAGCATTTTGGTATTTTATTGTTAGCCCCTAGTAGGTATCGAAGTCGACCTTTCGTCACTACTTCTTCGAGGTTAGACTAGATACTTACTAGGTACATGTTGTTTATGTACTCACGCTATATTTCTGCACTAACCGTGCAGGATCTGAGGCAGGTGCATCTGGACATCATCCCGACGCGCACTCCTGATACATCGAGACTTAGCGGTGAGCTACCTTCCGAGCATGTTCTGCAGCACCCGAAGTTTTTCTTTTATATTTAATTTCTGTCTACTTTACTTCAGACAATAATTTAGTATTTTTTGTATTCTACTAATAGCTCATACACTTGTGACACCAGGTCTTGGTATTTCACTACACATGATCTTACAATTTGTTACGTTTTATTTTATTAAATTTTCTCATCTCTTACTTATGTAATAATTAAAAAAGAATTAACTATTTCAAAAATATTGAAAGAATAGATATACGGTTAGTTCACTGTTTACTTGTCTAGCGGCGACATTGGACGCCATCACGGCCTATAGGAGATTGGGCGTGACATCCAGCTTTCCTTTTTATGTCCAACAAATGGTTAGTGAAAGCTATTATTATTCCAGTAGTTATCTATCCACATTTCTGAAAAATGCATATCTTTCAAACAAAGTTAACAGGAATATAGGGAAGGCCAATTAAGCAGGTCCGATTACTATGATTATGTTGTGGCTTTTAAGTGACAACATAGTCTACTTAGGGTTCAAACAAAAAGCTATTGCTTAAAATGGAGGATGAAAAATGTGAAGAAATTTTCTTGATCATGACAAATTGACAATTATCATCAAATCATGATTAAGAGATTGCTTGTCTAGTCATTTTACATGGAAAATATCTTATGTGACAAGTTCTACGACGTCCATTAGCTAGACATTATATTTTTGTTGATTGTGGATGTTCAACAAAAATATAGACGTTCTTCATCCTAAATAGGACACTCCATTTTATTGGGCTAATTTTGGACCTCATGAAATTTGTCCAATCTTGGGCTGGGTATGCATAATATTCTGAGGTCCGGTCCATCTCCTCCGCACTTGCATAAATTTCGCTTAACATGAATCACTATACAACTTGTTTCTTTGTCCCATGGGTTGGCCTACAGACTTTTGGCTTTGGATTACATGCAAGCAATTACTTAAATAGTGTCCATTGCTGTCCATATGCTCTTTAAGCTTTCTCTCATTTGGGCCATAGCAACAGATAAACACATAGGTTAACTGAATATAGAAAGACAAATTAACTCAAATAGCCGTCCACCTAATCTCTCAAACTATAAATAGCCGGCGGATGTATAATATATATACAATTCATGTATAATGAATATATAATCTATGTATACCGACTAAAAAAAGTAAAGATTGAATCCGATGGGCTATTTGTGTAACAACCTATTATTTTCAACACAAATTATGTATATATATGAGAAAAAATGTAAATAATATATGCACATAAATAAGATCATTCCACTAACCGTTATAGATGTTTGAATATTCATCGTTCCTTTTTCAAACAGACGAAGTATGAATTCACCAACTCTAGATCTTAAATTTACCGTCCTCAACAGGTGAAACAAAGGGAAAGACGAAGCAGGATATTCTCGTCCTTCAAACGAATAGGGGAATACCCAATTGGTCACAAGCAAGAGCTCAAGTGCAATTTGACATTCCAATTACAATGAAGATAATAGGATGGTATAAAGTCATGTCGGGGTTGGTGTGTGGTCCTCTCAATATTGTAAATTGGGGGCCTAACCCAAAAGAAGAGCTCATTTCGAAAGAATCTCAGCTAAAGGACGGAGGGAGATGTTGGATTGAATTGATGTTTATTTGGGCCTTCTAACAATAGCCTCGTACAATTATTAATAGTATTGATGCAATCTGTCCAGTATCTTCTTATAAACTTGAAAAACAAGTCTAGTCAAGACACGTGGCCCCTATTTATGTTTACTAAAAAAAAAAAGGTTTTCTTCTCCCCACTATTTTTTAACTTTTGTTTTTGCATAATTAACAAGAGAAGAGGAGGACGATAAAGTTCAAGCTTGCGAACGGTACACTTTGGGACAATTCTCTCAATAACCCAAAGAAATGTTTCAAAAATCAAGAATATGAGTTAGTAACACTTTAAAATCAATTAATGTAAAACGGTATCTAGGAGAGGTGAGTCCAAATTGCCCATCATATGAGATTCTCATCGTAAAAAACTGTTATTAAACGCCAAGAACTAGATTATCGAAGCCAACCCTTGCGATGTGATTCTGAAGTAAGCAGTTGAGTTATATCATTATCAAAGCCAGCACTTCCTTCTGCCAAAATTATAAATTATTTATAAACCCCTCTCATTAAGCGTTATGTTGGTTTCCTAAGTTTAGTCAATTTAACTAATTAACTCCTTTCTATATTATATGACTTTAAAGTTTCGAACATCCTTTAACAAAGACATTTAATAACGTTAACTTTAGAACATATATCTAAAATATCATTTATCTACTCCTAACTTATTGCGTATTGATATTACACTTTGAAGTAGTAAGGTTAAGTACTCTTTTTCAACAAAGAAATACATAACTTCTTGCTTTTTGAAACATGTTTACCCGCAAATCGGTACAACTAAATTTGTTCGTGGTTTCTAGACAAATGGGTCAATTTGATCCCAAAGATAATGAATTAATCGGTTGATATGTAAGATACTTAGCTCAAAATGTAGATGAGATAATAGATTCAAAGAGCGCGGGAATAAAGTCTCCGGGCGCGATGATGATAAGATTAACTAGTGAAAGAGAAAAAAGATATCAGATTGCCATATAGAATGTATCGAATGTATTCCAGAAAAATCATGCCTTACAATGATAGTTGGGCCTATTATTTATAGCTCAGTAGGCATAATGGTCGGGCCCACCACTAATGACAGTTATTGGAGTGTGATAATGGAAACCTAACGGTAAACATAAATGCTTAGATTTCTTTAATGAGTCGTTACTCTTTAATGATGTGGAATATCCTTCATTAAATGCCACCGGGCGCAGCATGCTTAATGCCCTTATGAACTTGCCTTCCTCGGTGACACACAAGGTAATTGTGCCCGGTTTTCTATCCTCCTGATTTTGATTCCACGTGGCTCCTTCTTAGATGGCCACGTAACATACCATATTTTACTTAGTACAAAACGATAATTTTTTTAAAACAATACAAGAAGAAATGACTAGCATCTGGAACTGAAAGGAGTTAATAACAATAAATGAATTATATTATAAACAAAACTCATCGCTTAGATACGAATTTATCCCTTCTTTTCCCGCTTGCTTGGCCCCCGGGTGGGGCCGCAGTGGCCGATCTACATGGTGTGGGTGCTCAAGTACCCATTATCTTTGACAAGATTTAGTAAATTTGCATAGACAATTATAAAATCTTTTAGATAAATATTGAGCAAGCACCCATAACTAAATTTCTTTTTCCTTTCTGTTGAGATTAGCAGTGATAGTAGTGGTTAGTTTGTTAGTTGTACATTTGATTAGTTATAACTAATCTAGACTATGCTAGAGTTAGTGTCATTAAAGTTAGCTTTAGCACTAATCACAGTTAGATTAGTTTACATATTTTATATATCCATGTACATATATTTTTTATACTTGGAATGGAATATTACATTTTCATCTCTCCTCTAGAATATTCCCTCAGACTCATCTTCTCTCTAACCGACCTTCTCTTAGCTGAGAACTTCAGCGAGATTACCATGGCAGAGCTCCATGGATAGCTAAATTCAACATGGTATCAGAGCCACACGGCCATTAGTGTGGTCCTATTGTCTTCAATTTTTATTATCTCGAAGCTTTGAAAGAAGGTCATCAATCGCGACAGTCGATAACACCAAACCAGAGAAATTAGGTCACAATCATCCACTTTTCCTGAATTCAAATGATAATTCAGGAGCTATATTAATTTCGTTGCAGTTGAGAAGACCGAAAAATTATTCCGTATGGAGCCGGGCGATGAGGATTACAATCCTAGGTCGGAACAAGCTAGGCTTCATTGATGGCACATGCAGAAGGGAGAATTACGGTCCAAACCTTGTCGATCTCTCGGAGCGTTGTAATGCGATTGTATTGTCTTGCTTGATGAACTGTGTTTCACCAGAACTGTTGAGTGGAATGGTATACTCCTCAAATGCTAGTGCAGTATGGGGTGATCTAAAGGAGCAATTTGATAAGGTGGATTGTTCTAGGATTTTTCAGATCCACAGAGAAATTGCTACTGCTAGGCAGGGTACTAGCTCACTTTCAACGTACTTCTCAAAATTAAGAGTACTTTGGGAAGAATTTAATAGTTTGGCACCATTTCCTGGTCGTGATGATGCCAATTCTCATGAATTTGTTCAATTTGTGGAGTGCCAAAAGCTCTTACAATTTCTGATGGGGCTAAATGAATCATACGAACATGCTCGAAGTCCTCGAAGTCAGCTCTTGATGATGGTACCAGTACCATCAGTGAATAAAGCGTATTCTATGCTAATGGAACGTGAAATCCAAAAGACTATGGCAAGTACTTCAGCTAGTCTAGTTGCAGGGGAAATAGCTACACTATTGACAAACAGGGTTGGAAATCAGCAAAGGCCAAAGAAGAACTACAATCTCTACTGTGATTACTGCAAATTGAAAGGTCACACTAGGGATATATGCTACAAGCTTGTAGGATATCCAAATGATCACAAGTTCAAGAAGAAATACAACCCTCAAGGAATAGCCAACATGGTGACTGAACAGCCTGCACCACCAGCTTTCACTCCCACTGCACCAATCTTCACACCAGAACATTACCAACAAATCCTGCAATTGCTCAACAGTAAGCCCACAGAAGTTACAGCCAATGCAGCAGAGCTGGAAACAGGTACTATTAAGTCCTTAATGACTTGTCTGAATCAAGGTGTTTGGATTGTAGATAGTGGAGCATCCAATCATATGACTCCAAGGTTTGATTTATTGCATAATGCAGTTTCATTAAATAAAGGTCGTCCAGTTCACTTACCAAATGAAGAACTAGCTGAGATTGCTCACAGTGGTTCAACTAATATTTCCAAGGATCACAAAATTAGTGATATACTTCATGTTCCTCATTTTAAGTGCAACCTGTTGTCAGTTTCAAAACTTACTAAAGAGCTACAATGCTTGGTAGCCTTTTTCCCTGATCTATGTGTGTTTCAGGATCTCTACATTGGCAAGGTGTTGGGGATTGGTAGTGAATCAAATGGGCTCTACTTTCATAAAGATTGCATTCAGAAGATACAGTTGAATACACCAATTGTACATACCACAGCTATGCAGACTTCAACACAAAAAAATCAGAGTTCAATAAAGTTGGGAATTTGGCATCAGAGGCTTGGACATCTACATATGGAGGCATTGAAGAGAATTGATAAGCTCAAGCAGTAATTTGAGAATGATGGATCAGTTGGTGATTGTTTAGAATGTCTTGTTTGTCCATTAGCTAGGCAAACTAAATTGCCATTTCCAGTCAGTAAGAGTATAGCACATGCTCATTTTTATCTTTTACATGCAGATGTATGGGGACCCTACAGAGTGCCTACTCATGATAATAAAAGATTCTTCCTTACAGTAGTAGATGATTTTTCTAGATCTACTTGGTTATTTTTAATGAATACTAAGGATGAAACTTATTGGTTGATGAAGAGGCTCATTTGCATGATTCATACACAGTTTAATTGTCATGTTAAAACAATAAGAACTGACAATGGATTAGAGTTTGTTAACTCAGATATGAGGCAGTTCTTAGAGTCACAGGGGATCATTCATCAGACTACATGTGTATATAATCCACAACAGAATGGTATTGTAGAATAGAGACATAAATATATACTGGAGGTGGCTAGGGCTTTGAGGTTTCAAGCTGCAATCCCACTAAGATTTTGGGGAGACTGTGTTCTCACAGCTGTGTACATTATAAATAGAATACCTTCCACAATTCTAAAGGGGAAGTCTCCCTATGAAATGTTACTTAATACTCCACCTTCCTTTGAGCATTTAAAGGTCTTTGGATGCTTATGCTATGCTGTGAACGTGAAAAGACAGGATGAATTCTCATCTAGGGCACTACCCATTGCATTTATGGGATATTCACTTACTAAGAAAGGATACAAGCTATATGATTTGTACTCTAGGCAATTCCTGGTCAGTAAAGATGTGATCTTTAAGGAGCAGATATTTTCTTTCAAGCATATGAAGGTGTCTTCCATTCCTATCTTTCCAGTCCTTAAACCAGTTGAAGCAGTGTGGATGTGCCACCCATACATGATGCATCTCAGCCTGCACATGATGAATTTCCAGATATTGGTGAAATGCAAAATGCTCATGACATGCCTGAAGAAGCAGATACTTCACTGGGTGATCAAGAAGAAGATACCTCACTTGATGTTTCAATTGATGAAGCTACTAAGAATCTCTCACAATACCAAGGTACCATTGACACATTACCTATTGCAATCAAAAAGCACCCAGAACTACAGGTCCACCAAAGTGGATGTTGGATTTTGTCTCAACTTCCTGTGCATATCCAATGACAAACTATCTGAACTATGGCAACTTATCCCCTTCCTATGCAAAGTGTCTCCTAGTGCAGTCTTCAGTTGTAGAGCCAAAACAATATGCTGAAGCTGCAAGAGATGCTAGATGGGTGACAGCCATGCAGCAAGAAGTGGAAGCCTTAGAAGAAAATAACACATGGGATATTGTTGACTTGCCTATAGGCAAGACTCCCATAAGGTGTAAGTGGGTATACAAGGTGAAATATAGAGCCAATGGAGAGGTGTAGAGGTTTAAGGCCAGGCTTGTAGCCAAAGGCTTTAACCAACAAGAAGGCTTAGACTGCAAGAAAACTTTTTCCCTAGTGGGTAAGATGGTTACTATCAGATCAGTCATTGTTGTGGCAGCCTCTAAGCATTGGTATAACTATCAAATGGATGTGCATAATGCTTTCTTGCAAGGGGATCTATTTGAAGAAGTCTACATGCAACTTCCACAAGGGTACACTGCCAAGGGAGAGTCCAAGTCCAAAGTCTGCAAACTAAAGAATTCATTGTATGGCTTGAAACAAGCCTCCAGACAATGGAACCTAAAGTTAACAAAGGCTCTTCAAGACCCGGGCTTTATTCAAAGTCATTTCGACTACTCTTTATTCACACAGAAA
>AWOL01S0005918.1:986-16197 GCA_000715115.1 Nicotiana otophora
CGCTGATTAAATAAATTATTGTAAATTTTGTAAATCATGCTGATTTAAATATCCTAGTTTTATTTCAGTTATTATCATTGACTCATAGTGAGTGTCAAAGTCGGCCATCTCGTCTCTACCACTTCGAGATTAGGCTTGATAACTTACTGAGTACGCGTTGTTTACGTACTCATACTATACTTTCTGCACTTTTTGTGCAGGATTTGAGACATGTACTAGTGGAGGATCTATCATCCCATATCCATGTCATCCCGAGGCACAGTGGTGAGCTGCCTTTCTGAGCCGTTCTGCAGCTACCAGTGTCTCTTTTTATATTTACATTCTGTCTATTTCATTTCAGACAGTATTTGGAGTTTTGTATCATCTACTAGATGCTCATGCACTTGTGACACCGGGTCTTGGCACACACATTGGTAGAGTTTAGGATTTCTTGGTTTTAAATTTTTTCAATGTATGCTTAATTTATTAGTTGTCTTGCCTAGCTGTAGTGTTGGGCGCCATCACGATCTACAGGTAAAATTGGGTCATGACACTATACTTTGAGGATGAGGATTGGAGATCTACAACACATTTTGAGGGTCTAGAGCGCCTAACTCCTGAAGAAAGGGTGGGTCTGAAAAATGCATTTTCAGAAGAAGAAGTGAGAGACGCTATAAACAATTGTGCTCCTGACAAGAGCCCCGATCTAGATGGCTTCACAAAGGCCTTCTATCAGAAGTCATGGGATACCATCAAGCATGATGTACTTACCGCCATTAACCACTTCCATCAAAACTGGCACATGGTTAAATCTTTCAACGCATCATTTATTGCATTGATCCCTAAAAGAAAAAAAACTATAGAGCTAAGAGATTATAGACCTATAAGTCTCATAGGTAGCATTTACAAGATTGTAGCTAAAGTGTTAGCTGAAAGACTCAAATGGGTAATAGGGAAGCTTGTTTCTGGTAATCAAAATGCTTTTATCAAGGGGAGGCAAATAACTGATGCTGCTCTTATAGAAAATGAAGTTTTGGACTGAAAAATGAGAACTGGGGAAGCTGGACTTTTGCTCAAGTTGGATGTTGAAAAAGCTTTTGACAAATTGGGTTGGTCTTATCTATTCTCAATTCTTAGACAAATGGGATTAGGAGAGAAATGGATCAAGTGGATTAGATACTGCATCACCACAGTCAAGTACTCCATTCTTGTTAATAGAAGCCCAGCGGGATTCTTCTCTCCAAAGAGAGGGATTAGACAAGGGGACCCTCTTTCACCCTTCCTTTTTATATTGGCTATGGAGGGTCTCAGTAAAATTCTTGAAAAAGATAAACAACTACAATGGTTTGAAGGGTTCTCGGTGGGTAACAACATGAGCTCTCCTATTTCTGTGTCATACCTTCTGTTTGCAGATGATACACTCATCTTCTGTGGAGCAGATAAGTCTCAAGTCCTCTACCTAAATATTACTCTTATGATAGTTGAAGCTATGTCTGGCCTGCACATTAATATGCTCAAGAGTGTTATCTACCCAGTGAACTCGGTCCCAAATCTGCTAGAACTAGTAGACATTATGGGTTGCAATACAGGCTCCTTCCCTACCACATATTTGGGTCTTCCTTTAGGTGCCAAATACAAGTCCACTGAGATATAGAATGCAGTAGTTGAAAATTTTGAGAAGAAGTTGGCTACATGGCAGAGGCAATACCTATCTCATGGTGGTAGGCTTACCGTTATCAATAGTGTATTAGATAGCATACCCACCTATTTTATGGCACTTTTTCCTATCCCAGCAAAGGTTCAAAAGCAATTAGACAAAATAAGAATGAATTTTCTATGGGAAGGGAATAGCATCAGTCACAAGATTCACCTAGTGAACTGGCACAAAGTCACACTTTCGAAAGCACTTGGCAGACTTGCAGTTAAGGACCTCGCCTTACATAACAAAAGTATGCTGATGAAATAGCACAGGAGGTTTAATCAGGATGATGCTGGCTTATGGAAGGAGGTTATCATCAAAATATGGTAAACTCTACCATTGGTGTACAAATAGAATTAGAACCCCTTATGGCACAGGATTATGGAAGAGCATACACAATCTATGGGGAGCTTTCTCTAATAACGTACACTTTCAAATTGGTGACGGGGCCACAACAAAATTCTGGACTGAAAAATGTATAGGGGACTCAACACTAAAGGAAGCTTTTTCCAAATCTCTTCCTTATTGCAGGAAATCCAGAATCCTTTGTTGCTCATAACAGAGAAGGCAATACATGGAGCCCGATCCTCAGAAGGAACCTGCAAGATTGGGAGGTGGAGGATTACATAGACCTGCTAAAGTTATTGGAGAGCTGCACTATAAACACTCAGCTGAAGGACACACTGAAATGGGGAAACGCAAAGGATGTAACTTACTATGTCAAAGCACGGTATGCTAAATTGTGCTCCAACAAAATGATGATTGACTATGATCTTGAAAACTAGTATGAAAGACAAAACTGCCATCCAAAGTCTGTTGCTTCAGCTGGTTGGCCTTAAAGAATGCATGCCTCACCAAAGACAACCTTACCAGAAGAAACTTTCAACTGGCCAACAAGTGTTACATGTGCCAAGTTAACTCAGAATCTGTTAACCATCTTCTCCTCCACTGTTCAATAGCCACAAACACATGGAACATGTTTTTCAGTATTTTTGGTCTACACTGGACTATGTCATTCTCTACCAGAGATGCATATGTGAGCTGGACCTCAAGGGAAGTTAACAGAACTATCAAAAAAGTCTGGAATATGGTACGTGCAAGCATTTTTTGGTGTATTTGGGTCGAAAGGAATAGTAGATGTTTTGATGGATTATCAACTTCAATAGGCTACTTAAAGGCTAGATGTTTGGTTAATTTGTTTCACTGGCCTAACCTTACTACTATAAAAACCTCTGATGTTTTCTTGGACTTTGTCAGCTCTCTAGTTTTGTAGCGCTTAATTGTAAATGAGCTGTCAAACTCACTTCTTTTGTAATTTTTGCATCTTCTTGATGCCTTTAATGATATATTCCACTTCATCAAAAAAAAAAATCACAAGTTTCAATTTTTTTTTCATTCTTTCTTAACTTCGTACCCAGTCACAATCACCACATAAAATAAAGTAGAAGGGGTACATTGTAACTTTATGACAATGATGATTAACATAAGGACAATTTCATACATCTTAAATCGATCGTATTACATGAACTTTAGATGTCATAATTAATCAAAGTCCAAATACCTAGATTGCCCCTCAAAGACACATTTTCATTACCCAAACACCGTTTGGCTAGAATACTATTTACTTGTTATTTGGCTTTGAACTATTTATGAGAAAAGCAGGAATTTTTATATTAATACTAATATTGTGTCAAAATATTACATCCCATAGAAAGGCCGCTAAGGGCATTTAAATTACAAAATTTAGCCAACTTAGTGCAAGCACTGTATCTCCGAAATAATCTTAACAAATATCAGCAGCAATTCCTAAAAGTAAATCTTAATCCTACTCTTATGGTATCTTACACTCAACATAGTCTAGGTACATTTGTTTTTCCGCTAAGTCAAAACCAACATTATAGTTTTGTATGGCAAATAACCCTATAATTGTGAGATTATTTTCAGATGACTGAATAGTCATGCAAAAAGCATCTCTAAAAGTTTGTTCAAATAGTGATTCTGGTGGCAAGGCTAAACAAGCACCTTCACTAAATTGAATTCTAACATCCGGAAAATCTCTTACATCCTTTGAGATATGTCCCAAAAATCATAAGCGGTCGCTTATCATATCCACAAGCTCCAATTTTCCTTCTGTTAATCTCGTCACCTCCGCACTCAACACTTCATAAGCTCCTTTATGCAAATAGGTTGTTGGAGTTCTCAAGTCAAATTTAACAGAATTTGTAATCAATTTTCTGTCTATTGCAAGTTGTTTTTCTCCAATGCTAATCCTATCCAACTTAACATAGTACGAATCTTGATAAATTTCAAAGGGTGTTGGATTTCCCTCTATCGTTGCTCCATCACCTATAATAAGGTGAGTATATGGATCATTAATAATAAGGCTGCCAATGCAAAAAGAAAATTGGGACGACCCTATTTGTCTCACTAGTGACGTCTCACCGGGTCCTAAACCAAGTATACCACTATACTCGTCGCCAAATCCACATCCAGCATTATGCGTTCCGCACCCAAAAGCTATCCTCGGAACCATCATTGTCCCGTTGTCAGATGTAGTGAATTGAAGAGTGTCTTGGCCAAGGGTTCCAGCGGACACACTCTGATCGGGGAACTTTGATTTGTATAAGCACTCGCCTTTGTCACCTCGTTTACCTCCGTACACACCACACATATGAGAGTTGTACGGCTCTACAACATATGTTGATGAATTAGCGGGGTAGAAGTGCGGAATTTCTTTTTGGTTGCTACATTTGACACAGGGGTAGCATTGTATCCAGAATTTGTTGCTACTCGTGTCAATTAGTACAAGCTGGTACATGGCGGGCTCACCAATCGAGATGTTCGCGACAAAACCACGAGTCCTATGCATAAGGCCACTCCGGATTGTTACAGCGAGAGTTCAACAATACAACAATAACAACCCAGTATAATCCCACTAGTGGGGTCTGGGGAGGGTAGTGTGTACGCAGACCTTACCCCTACCCTGGGGTAGAGAGGCTGTTTCCAATAGACCCTCGGCATCCTTCCCTCCAAGAACTCCCCACCCTTGCTCTTGGGGTTACAGCGAGAGTTCAACAATACAACAATAACAACCCAGTATAATCCCACTAGTGGGGTCTGGGGAGGGTAGTGTGTACGCAGACCTTACCCCTACCCTGGGGTAGAGAGGCTGTTTCCAATAGACCCTCGGCATCCTTCCCTCCAAGAACTCCCCACCCTTGCTCTTGGGGTTACAGCGAGAGTTCAACAATACAACAATAACAACCCAGTATAATCCCACTAGTGGGGTCTGGGGAGGGTAGTGTGTACGCAGACCTTACCCCTACCCTGGGGTAGAGAGGCTGTTTCCAATAGACCCTCGGCATCCTTCCCTCCAAGAACTCCCCACCCTTGCTCTTGGGGTTACAGCGAGAGTTCAACAATACAACAATAACAACCCAGTATAATCCCACTAGTGGGGTCTGGGGAGGGTAGTGTGTACGCAGACCTTACCCCTACCCTGGGGTAGAGAGGCTGTTTCCAATAGACCCTCGGCATCCTTCCCTCCAAGAACTCCCCACCCTTGCTCTTGGGGTTACAGCGAGAGTTCGAGGAAAGAAAATGGTAAGAAGTGCAAAAGTAACAAAGTAGACAAGAACAACAACGTAACTTGCCATTCTAGAATATAATTTTTAGGTGATTTTTACTGGGGAATTTGGGTTTGATTGCAATGAAAAGTTTGCTATAGATGCATGTACATATAGCCATAGAAAGGAAATACTTATTAGCTTGAAACAAGAGTCCATGCAGGTTGAAAGTTGTTAGCATGTAAAACAAGCACCAATGCACCGTGCTTAGTTTGAGTTCATGACATATATGTGAATAGCATGATTCTGCATATTGCAAAGCTCCATAACTACAATGCCTTAAAAAATTTCTGCTTGCGATGCAAATATATAGTAACTCATCATTGGTTAGCATACAAGATAATATACATAGCTTTAAATTACATAGTTCAGCTAATCCAATTAGCTTCAATAATAGTCAAATTGACTTTCGATAATCGAAATGTGTCACACATTTGACTGGTCGGCCAAAAGTAAGTATATCTGCTAGCTAAATATACAATATATATATATATCTAATTATGTGTAAAAAATATATATTACACATTAATAAAATATATATATTTTACCTGCTATTATATTTTTGAGCAGACTATACAGTATAGTTTTCCCTAATAATATTGATTATGAATTGCATTTGAAGGAACAATTAGTCACAAGAAGAAAGGATGAGCGCAAACGCAAAGTAATCAATGTAGAGAAGAATTTCGGGTTAGGTGCACAAAAAACCATTCTCAGGAAAGTTATTTAGAGATTAGCCAGTACTTCAGGATAATTCAGGAGATTTTTGTCCCAAATATTGAACTGAAAAATTAAAATTTAGGACGCATTAGTTAATTCCTAAATAGCAGTCCTTTAGAGTGACTACGTAATGTCATTTCTACAAGAATTTCTGCAAGATTAATCACAACTTTGAGTAGGCAGCCCACAAAGTCTCAAGAAGCCCATAGAAGATCAGATCGATGTACAACCCAAAACAGTTTGAGTCATGACGTAGTCGATTGACCATAAGTTTTGGAAGTTTTATTTTAATAAAGAATTTTAGATATGTGTTTGTTTATAGAATTAATCTAGTTTTTGGTAGATTTTGAAAATCAAAACTTCAAATCCCAAATATAGCTTAAGACCTCTTTTTGGGTCAAATTATGACCATTTGAGACTTTTTAGCTGAAAAGCAGGAAAAAGAATGACTTTTAAACATGTCAAAATTGTCCCAAAATTCATGTCCAAACAAATTTTTAATTTCAAATTAAACTTCACCAAAATCAGTTTTTTTTTAAAACAAATTGGGAATCTATGTCCAAACGGGTCCGAAGATATTTCAAAATCTAGAGAATCCAAATAATATCAAGAAGAATCTCCAAGTCAGATGAAGGGAAATATTAGTTGGATTAGCCCGTTTTAGTTTGGCTATTAGAGTTTATGTGGTGACCCGATAGGTCATCTAGAGTTTTTAACCTTAATTCTGTATTTCGAAACCTCCAATAGCTTCTTTAAGCCTTCCTCGATTTTGCGTGCGTATTCAAGGTATTTTTTCCGGAAGGCTTTCATATTAAAAATTGATAAAACATGAAATTTTGCCTTAAAAATCTATTTGAGTTGACTTTGGTCAACGTTTTAGGTAAATGGTCCCGGATCTATATTTTGATGGTTCCGGTGGGTCCGTATCATGATTTAAAACCTGGGCGTATGCCTAGAATCGAATTCGGAGGTCCCTAACTCGAGTTATCGCTTTTTGTCGAAAATTAAAAATTTAAAGGTTTAATGACTTTAAAGATTTGACCGATATTTGACTTTATTGATATCGTGTCCATATTTTAGTTTCGAAACTCGGTATAGGTCCATTACTATATTTATGACTTGTCTGGCAAATTTGGTGAGAAACAGAGTTGGTTTGACGTAATTCGGACATCCGGTTGTTAAAATAGGAATTCTAAAGTTTCATTTGATTTGGTATCCGATTCGTAGTTCTAGGCGTTATTTTGGTGTTTTGATTGTGCAAACGGGTTCGTATGAGGTTTTTGAATTTGTGTACATATTTGGTTTGGAGCCCCGATGGCTCAGGTGAGTTTCGGGTAGGCTACAGATGGTTTAAACTTAGAAAAATCTGATTTTTTGAACTTCTGCTGGTTTCAGGTATTTACTTCTTCGCGATCGCGAAGTTACTCACGCGATCGCGAAGAGTGATTTGGGCTGGGGAGAGAATAAGCCTATGCGAACACGAGACCTTAGTAGCGAACGCGGAGCATTGGGGAGCCTGCTTTTCGCAGACGCGGCCAGTCAATCGCGAATGCGTAGCTTTGTGAGGCTGGGCTGGGGGATTTGAGGTTACACTATGCGAACGCGAGCCCATTCTCACTGTCACACTTCAAACTAGGTGAGGCGTGGCTGGCACCCGGTACCGTACTGGCCCAAGCGAACTACTCTGCAACTCTTGAATGCTGGACATAACCCAGAACATACATAGGCCAACATGGCCGCAACTCGTAATATATCGTAGGCGGCCAAGTGTCATATTATCTAGCCATCATACTCAAAATATCAATACATGTTCGGGCCGAGGATGCCACTATGAGTATCAATACCGGACAACCAAGAAAGAAAACATAATTGAGGGCCACCAAGGACACTAACATACTATACATACTAAACATGTATCTACAAAGCCTCTAAGAAAATCTAACATCAAAATATCGTCGGGATAAGGCCCCGGCCTACTCGTAAGTCTATAAACAAATCTGATATCATAAACTTTAGACTCGGCTATACTCCAGAAGAGATGGAGTCTTTCTGATTTCCAGCTGAATATCAATCCTGTCTACTTTGAGGGCTCGTCAAATTGATTACTTGCACCTATATGCATGAAGTGCAGCGCCCCAACAATTGGACGTTAGTACAATGAGATGTACTAAGTATGTAAGGCAGAAAGCAATACAAATAAATAAATTCTGAAAAACTGAAAGCATGAATGAATACAAAAATAGTCTGCTGAATGATAAGAATAAGAGTGAGCTTACCACGTACTGTAGATCAACTTACTAGATCGCTGTCACTAGGAGCACTTAGTACTTCAATCTAATTGAACAACTCAACCTATCATAATATTCTGAACTATTTCTATCAACCGTTGCTCAGTGATATCTTTGTTGCATCATCTTTGTTTATTCTGAGAGAACAATGTGGCTCTTACGCGTAGCAAGGTAGACCATCCGTAAGTCACACTACAACATTACTACCTGGTGGCTGTGAGCACTTAATGTTTGACCATATTTGAATTTTCACTCACTTTTTAGTATTTAAATAGTTTTTAAGTTTAATCTTAATATTTTAGCTTTATTTCACCTTTTTATAGGTTTATTTTAGATAAATTGAAAATCAACAAAAATGTTTCACAATGATAGAGTATACAATTTTGTTCTAATTGGCAAAAGAAAAGAAAACACACAAAAATATGTTTTCCTCTTATTTTTAGTATGTTAGTAATTTTGGAATTGCTTTTTAATAGTTCCTAGACTGGAAGTAGCTAGTTAATATTTAATTTTGCTATCTCAATTTAGTAGGAATAATATTTTAAATTTTTTTTTTTGTTATCCTTTACAAGAAAATAAAAAAAAAGAATAAAGAACCAATCAAATTGTGCTAACTCTTTTGTCTTCTTGTTGAGTTTTTGTCTTTTAGTCAAGATTCCTCCCTATCCCAAAATAACTAACTCATAAGGCATATTCTCTCCCCCTCACGTGATTTTTCTCACAGAGTAATCACCTGCACCTTATTTTGGATCTTTTATCCATTCACACATTTTTCATGATCTGAATTTCTTTCTCTCCAAGACTTTGCCCACACACGTTATATATACAGACCTAAAGCTAACCATAAAAAAAAAAAAGAACGAAAGATAAACGGATTCCCCTCATTTTGAAGGCCAACCCTAGCAGCCTTCTGCTTTCTTTCTACACAGAAGACGCCTCCTTCCTCACAACAAAGAAGAACGAAAATCTTCTCCAAAAATAAAGCCTCCGCCAACCTCTTCTTCTCCATTCACTCACACGCATACACTCTGACCTCACACACACTCACCATCACACTCACACAGAGATGGAGGCTCACCCACTCGTGTTTTGAACACACATAGCTGAAACGAAAGCTAGAAAAATTAAAATGAAGGTCTGAAAATCAAAAGCCCCCAAAAGATAGAAAGAAAAGCTGGAATTTCCAATGGGGGTTTGAAGAGACCGATTTCAAAGCTCGATTTCTTTCTTCCTGGGTTTCGGAAGATTGTTCGCGAGCCGTGGAATTGCTGTTTTTGTCGCTGATTTTGCTGATTCTGTGTTGCTAAGCTCTGTTCCAGCTCTTTCACCCTTATTTGGTTCCGGCTTGCTTGTTTCTCTACTGCTCAGGTACTTCCTTTGAACCTTGGATTGCTAATTGGATAGGAAACGTGTCTATGATGGAAGATGCGTGTGGATTATGAAGTTAATGAAATAGTTTTGTTCGGCTCTAAATCTCTGTTGTTCTATCTCTGTTTAGTACTTTGTATCCTCTCATTGTCTTAATGTTCACCTAAGCAGGAAAATGATTGGAGTAGTAATTTTAAGAATGATGAATATGCAGTCATTTTCTTCAATATTTTATTTTATTTTGATAATTCAGAATATTCCTTTTTTTTCTTATTTTTGCACTGTGCATGCCTATGTGTGTATTTGTTGGTCAAATGTCATAATTATTGAGTGCATGTATTTGCACTGTTTCTTTTCTTTGAAATCAGTAGTGTTGGATTTCTAGTTTGGCCTTTAATAAAAGTGGCACCAGAATGTTAACTAAAATAAGTTCACTTTGAAGAATTCTACAAAAATGATAATTTATCTGAGATTTGTTCATTAAAAGGCGTTATCAGGAGCTTTGAAAGGAATTTGTTCCTTTGTTAAAATTTTAGGAATAACGAACAGTACGTAAATTACAATTTAGTTATTGGTTTCGCATGGAATTTTATAAAGTAAGAGTCATTTACTTTTCTTCGATGAATCTTTCTTCTAAATAGCTTAGTGATTCGACTGATCCTCAATCCCCATTATTAAACTTTACGCTACACCTGCTTTACTCCATAATATTTGAACTTCCACAATAATCTCGAATTAGTTTTGGGAAAATCATGAACATCGTAGTTTGCTTTAGGCGCGATTAATAATAAATCATCGTGGCTATAGTACGGTTCCCGTGGCATAGTCATAATACATAATCCCCAATTCGAGTGTGTGTTTCACGTGACTCGACTACAACTTCGAATAATAATAAAAATTAATATGTTGTAAATCGCGGATGCGTTTCACGTGGCGCGATTTGCAATATGTACAAAAACAAACGAGTGCGCGATATCACGACTTGTTCAAATAAATTGCATAAATACTAAAAGCTGTTTAAAAGTTAAAAATGCACAATAGATTTTAAACATGTAATGATTCAGATAATCAAGCCAAGTATTAATTGTTAAGTGGCCATGTTAAAACCACAGAACTCGAGAGTGCCTCACACCTTCTTCCGGGTTAACAGAATTCCTTATCCGGTCTTCTGTGTTCGCAGACCATAATAAGAGTTAATTTTCTTGATTTGGGATTTAAAATAAATCGGTAATTTGGGACACCATAAATTATCCCAAGTGGCGACTCTGAAATAAATAAATAATCCCATTTCGATTAATGTCACTTTAATTGAAAAAAACTCCCTTATCTCCTATCCTTTCGGGAAAAAAGGAGGCGTGACAGCTCTGGCGACTTTGCTGGGGATCGAACCCAGAATCTCTGGTTCAGAGTTCAGAATTCGAGCTTAGAATAACTGTTATACTTGATTTTTGTCTATTATCTGATTTTTACGTGTTTGAACCTAATGTGCTAAATGTCGCTTTTTACCGCTTTGATATTATGTGAACTGTATATAAACTGTTACGAAACCCTCATTTTCTCTGAGTCTTCTAAATCTTCTAGGTAGCGTGCACTTCGCGTGGCTTCTTTTCTGTTAGAGTCATATCCTAATTTTAGAACGAGGTCCGGACAAGTTGCAAAGCCGGTGAAGCTTCTGTATTCTCGGTACGCTGCCCCCCTCGGCTCGAGTTGTCCGCTCGAGTAAGAAAGGTATAGAACAATGCACCCAGGATTTAAACTTAGAATAACACAGCTTCATGCCAGATCCCTAGTCGGTATATTTGCTTGCATCACGTGCATTTGACTTAGGGGACTCAACATAGGGGCTGGGTCCATCTAGGATAGGTGTACCCAAAATTAAAGGACCATCCTGATGCATTCTTTACGTGCTACTTATACATTAATTTGCTTGGCTTATATGTTGACCGTCTTTTTGAGTTAGGAAAAAAAAATCAAAAACAATAGAAGCGAAAAAACCAAAGAGTGAGGTAGGATAGAAAAACGTCTGGTTTTGACAATCTCGGTATTCAAAAAATAAAACCCGTTACTCTATCAAAATTTCAAGAATAAAGAGAGAAAAGTATTTTAAAACAAATCATATTTGTCTGTGCATCAAAATTGACCGAACTACGCGGGTCTGATTCTCACCGGATGTGAGATACGTAGGCAACCTTCATCGGGTCCAGCCCCGTTTTTGTAAACATAACCAAAACAATGCGTCATTTTGTCATAAATAAATTTAGGGGATGCCATTTTCTGTCCAAATGGCCATAAACGTCCCGACGGGACGCCAAAAGGCTTGTTTTGCAAAAATAGCCACATATGGCTCTTTTCCTAATTTTGACCACTTAACAAGCACAATTTTAAAATCTTCATTTTTGAAGGGCTGAAGGGCCATATTTGCAAAGGTGGCCTTGAGTTGTTTGAGTTTTATTTTGCAAAACATAATCTTTCTTTTGAGGTCAAAAATAAAAATAAAAAAATCAAAAATTACTTGTTTTTAACCAGTCGCCTTAAATAAAAATGTGTAGGATGAGCACTGTTGAAAATATACCTTTTCGAGTCATAGACGAGATTCCACTAGGACTCCACATATAGTGGAATGACCTGGGGGAGGTCGCCAAGCGTTCTGTGACAAAGGCTTTAGGTGGGCTCACTGGTCTTCTAGAGATTAAACCAAGATTTGATATAATCGAAGCTTTGATACCATTTTGGGACCCGACACACAATATTTTCCACTTCTCTGATTTCGAGTTGACCCCTACACTAGAGGAGATAGCAGGTTATGCTGGTTTCAAAGGGAAGCTAAGGCATCAATATCTAGTAGCACCAAGAACTGTAACCCCTCATAAGTTTTTGGACCTCTTGAGTATTAGCCGGTAGGTTAAAGATAAAAATTTAGCCGGAGGATTCTGCACATTCCGTTTCTTATACAGCCGGTATGGGGACCCTCACGGATTTGAGGCTCCGGACACTGGTTTGAATCATCAGGGAAATAAAGATAAATGGAAAGCACGCAGGGGTTTGGCCTTTGTGGTGGCATTTTTAGGCACTCTGATATGCCCAAGGAGTGACAGACATATAGAATTGGGGCTCACAGGAGTGGCTGACTTTATGGTCAAAAAGGCCAATGGCACTATCATACCGATGATTATCACAGAAATTTACCGAGCTTTAACCGCTTGTCGAGTCGGGACAAAGTTTTTTGAGGGTTGCAACTTGCTTTTACAAATGTGGTTGGTAGAACATCTTTGTCATCGCCCAGGTTACATGAACTACGGTCTGACCGGACTCAATTGCATCGAAGAATATGAAAACCGAGTAAACGGTCATGAGTTGCCAGAAGGTACTGAGGCATGGTTCGCGTATTTGGGTTCTTTAAACTCAAATCGAATTGAGTGGACTTTCGGTTGGCTCCCGGTCGACGACGTTATTTACATATCCGCCGGAGTGTGCTTTCTTTTATTAATGTGTCTTCGGAGTATTCAGCCATATGCCCCGCATCGGGTCCTACGCCAATTGGCCAGATGCCAGACAATCCCCTATGACGAAGATTTGAGTCCCCAGGTTATTGAACTATGCCCAAAAGCTACATTCCCAGAAGAAAGGGTTCGCCAGATTTGGCACCAATGTAGGTTCCTTGAGCCACAGACTCAAGTACGGGATTTGTCCACGGGTGAAGTAGGATCCAACTACGCCACATGGTACGGTAAAAGAAGTCGGGTCGATCAAGAGCCAGAACAGCCCGCCAAAAGGTCCCATGTCTAACAACTCACCGATGGAGCACGAGAGCAATGGGCTTGGTTAGCTAAAGAAAAGGAATGCCGGACTACTATAATCAAACTAGAAGAACAAATTAGAAAAATCAAATTTGATAGTAGTTTGCAGGTAGCTGAAGATGAAGGGGAAAAGAAGAGGTTGGCTAGGGAAAATGAAGCCCTTCGAGCCCAAATCCAGAGAATGAAAATAGCCGTTGAGACACCTGTAAGAAGTGAGAGAGATGAGAAAATTATAACCAACCTAAGGCGGAAAGTGCATGATTATGGTTTTGACTTGACAAAGGCCGAAAGGGACTTGTTAAATGCTCAAGCAAAGTTGGCCAAAAGTGCAGAAGAACATGCTAAATTAGCCCACCAGTTGAAGCAGAAATATGATAAAGAAGTAGCAATTTTATAGAAAAAACTGGTTGCCCTGGAAAATGAAATGACCAAGCAAACAAAGGATTTCAAGACAGAAAGAGAGCATTGCTATGCATTGATTTACCAACTACAAGAAAGCCTGCAGCAGTTACAAGAGCAAAACAACACAGATACACAAGTGTTGGAGGCTCAGGCCCAGCAGATTGGACGTTTGCTTCAAGAAAAGGGTGTCATCAGAATGAGGATTAAAGAGATAGTTGATTATGTTGTAATGAAATGCCATGAATGTGAAGACATGACCAAGTCTATGTTTTTTGCTTCTGTGATGACATTCGTTCGACAGGTGATGGTTGACCTAGACCACCTTCAAGAAGATATTGCCCGTAGGCCCGTGCGGAGACCGGCTGATGTCCCGCAAGCCCCCGGAGTACCCGTGGACGCTCTTATGTATTTTTGACTTTTTTTTAAGTGTTGTTTTTTGTTCGTCTTTGTCAAGGCTGTTTATTACTTTATTTCGAGTCTGTAGATTTTTCTTTTGTAGTCATCACTACTTTTAAGTCATTATAATAGAAAATCCAAAAAGAAGTCTTTTATTAATGAAATATTGAAAAACAAATTCATTTCGCATTTATATCCCTGAACTACGTAATGATCTGATTCATGCGGCATCATGATACGTAGGCAATCCCAATAGGATTCGATCATAGTCTTAAAATAAATAAAAAAGATAAAAAGAGAGGAAGAGAAAAAGGTGGGAAGAAAGAAAAGAGGGGCCAAACAAAAGGAAGAATAGAGAATGAGAATTAAAAGAGCGAAATACAGCAAAAGGAGAGGAAAAAATCAGGATTTGAAATTTGGGAAAAGAGCCGGGATGAAACACATAAGCCGTCACAAAGCATTTAGAAACGTTTAACTGCTCAGGTGCATTGCATCCCCAATATGCGATTCCCTATCTGTTAAATGCTTCAAAACTGACCAAGTTATTGTGTGTGCATAAAAAGACATGTTCTGTTTAGGTGGTTAGTTTGTTGGCATCCTGGCAAGTCACCCTTATAATACCAGATCAAAGCACAAGGAAGTCATGACTAGCAAAGAGACGGACACGGGTGTTGTTGACCCGCCGAGGGAGACTGTAGAATCGGAGTCTGAATTGAAAGAGGAGGTCCCCAGGTTGAAGCATCAAATGACTGAAATGTATCAAGCCTGGATCAGGGAGCATCCTCCACCTTCATTTCCTGCTAACTACATAGAAAATCCTGCTTTCATCCCACCACTGGCACAAGCCCAGAATCCCACTACCGTTGATCTTTCCCCTCAGCATGCACCGGGTTTTACCCCTTTCCACCACTACCCCGGCACCTCGTCCCAAACTTT
>AWOL01S0005920.1:11423-29213 GCA_000715115.1 Nicotiana otophora
GAAAAACTGAGCCTAAGTGTCACAACTAAAGCACTCACTATTCTCAAGGCATAATAAAGTCAAGAGATATTGATTTCATTTCAAATCACAGCACAAGATTTCCTACTTCTACAAAGTAAAAACTAACTACACCGATTCAAACAAAACCCTTGGAAAAGAATCGCGACACAAAGAAAAATCAAGGGGGAATTGATACAATACCTAACAAAAGATTTTGTTTTGTCTTTTTTTCGACTTTAATCCCTCGAGAAACCTGTCGAATGATATCCATCATCGGGAAAAATAAAAAATTTTAAATTTTTCATGTTTTTTTCAATTTGTTTCTACTACTCAAACTAACAAAATCAAAAAATATCAAACTAACTAAAGCAACAACTAAGACTAATATACATACAACATAAAAATATCCCCCACCCTACACTTTAAGTTGTGGCATGTCCCTATGGCACGCAATTAAAAAGCATAAGGTAGAGGAAACTTCCCTGAATATCTAGTCGGGGTCTGAATCAAAGTCGGGATCAATTCCACACACCCGAACTAGTGCACGCATCCGTGAAGACAACTACTTTTCAGCTTCTTGGGGTACACCCCACACTTATCGTTTTCACTCAATGCAGCCTTCTCTTTCACACCCTTCACCTTCAACTCAACACTTGCAGCTGGCTTATCCCTTTTACCCCATTTTCTACATCCATCTTGAACGTTACACTCTTTCCCCCCACTTTAAGCATGAGTTTTTTCTCATGTATATCTAATATTGCTCTACCTGTTGCTAATAATGGTCTTCCTAGGATTAGGGGTATCTCCTTATTCTCCTCCATATTCACCACTATAAAGTCTACGGGAAATACAAACTTATATACCCACACTAAGACATCTTCAACTATCCCCTCAAGTGTTATCTGTTTTTGATCTGCCAACTGCAATGATATTAGTGCAGACCTTATCTCTTCAATCTAATTCTCTAGTTTCCTGTAAATTGACAAAGGCAATAGATGCATTGAGGCACCAGAATCACATAAAGATTTATCAAAGTTAAGAGTGCCTAAAGAGAAAGGTATAGTAAAACTCCCTGGATCTCCACACTTTTGTGTGAGTTTGTTTTGAAAGATTGCACTGCAATGCTCTGTGAGCTTCACTACTGATGTCTCTTCTATGTTCCTCTTCTTTGTAAGGATCACCTTTAAGAACTTTTCATAAGCTTGCATTTGTGAGAGAACTTTGGTGAATGGCAGGTTTACATTAACCTATCTCAGCATATCTAAAATTCCCTCAAACTGCTTGTCCAACTTTTCTGTGTAGAGCTATTAGGGAAAAGGTAAAGCAGGCATGTGCTTGGTCTCTTCATTAGAGTCCTCCCTTCTTGAAGTTTCCTCCTTATTCTTTTTATTTACTCCCTTCTTACCTTTCTTCTTCTTACCATCTATAATTTTCAGCTCCTCCATACATTTTTTTTCAGGTATAACCTTTTTTGGACTGGAGTGAGATCTTTCAATACTTGCGTGCTTCTCAAGGTCACAACATTTACCGTTTCTTTGGGATTCTTTTCGGTATTAGCTGGCAGACTACCTGGGATTCATTCAGACAATATATTTGCAATTTGTCGCATTTGTCTCTACAAGTTACGCAAATCTGTTCCAAGTTCTTTAATAGCTTCACCATGCGCATCTAATCCCTCATCTGTCTTGATAATGAAAGACTTCAACAATCATCTAACCTAATCTAAATTGGTTGTTGAGACTGACACCGCGGGCTCTCTTGAAATCTGGAGTTATTTTGTTACCATGCATTTGTTGTACCAATAGGTCAGCTCCTTGCAAAACCGGGGTGCTTCTGACCCATTGCATTGAAATTATAATTACCCACAACATTCACTTCCTCTATGGTAGCTTGACACTCATGAGTATGGTGTCCTCTTCGACATATATCACAGCCTGCATGAGGCTCATTATGTATCGTGGCTAAGATCAGATTCCTTATTTCTTTGGCCATGGCATATGTTTGTACCTGCACAATTGTGTTAGTATCAACCTGGTGAACACCAGTTGATCTTCTTCTTTCAGCAATCTCCGAGGGACACCGATTTGCATCTTCAGATAACTCATCTAGAATTGTGACTATCTCTTCTGGAGCCTTTTTAATCAATGGATCTGCAGCAGCATTGCTCAATGTTCTACGTGAGGTCGGTGTCAATCCATCCCAAAAGTCCTGGAGTTGCATCCAGAGTTCAACTCCACTATGTTGACACTTTCGCACAATCTCCTTAAACCTCTCCTAAGCTTCAAACACAGTTTCAGTCTCGCTCTAGCAGAAGTTATGGATTTCTCTTCGAAACTTGCCCGTCTTAGCTGAGGAGAAATATTTAGCAAGAAATTTTCTAGTCATCTCCTCCCATGTTCTAATTGATCCATGGGGCAAGCTTCGAAGCTAATGATTTACATCATCTTCGAGAGTGAAGGGGAATGACCTTAAGTAAACTGCATCTTGTGACACACCATTATATTTGAAGGTGTTCATGATCTCCTCCAAGTCCATTATATGATTGTTTAGATCTTCTTTCTGCTTTCCTCAGAAGACACAACAATTTTGAAGGGTTTGAAGTAACCCTTACTTCAACTCAAAATTATCAGCTGCAACTGGGGGTGGTCTCACACTTGATAACCCTTGGCCGGGAGCTATGTTTCCGATTTGGTATGCACCCAAGGGCTGATTCTGCACCATTCTCCGAGTTCTCTCTTCCTCATATGCAATTTCTACATCTCTAATAGCTTCTTCTTCAGCATCCCTTGCAGCTTTTTCTCTTCGTTGGGCTGCCTCCATCGCAGCCAAATCTACATTATTATCATCTCTGGCCATGTTTTCTTTGGTTGAGGATTTCCCAACCTTCTCTATATACTCAGGGAGATTTCTTACCTTCCTCAACTATTGCAGTTGTCTCTCTATTTCTAGCTCGTATGGTTGCACTTCTTTCCCAGACGATCGAGTCATACACCAATCTATCCTGTAGCCTGCGCATAGTCAAAGAACACCAACCGTAAAAAGAGAAAAATAAAATAAAAATAAAATTCCTAAATTAGCACTACAAACTATTTCCAACACCATTGATTGCCAATCCCGACAACGACACCAAAATTTGACGAGCGCAAAACACACGCTTAAATATGCTCGATAAACGAATATAGTAAAATATAATATCGTATCCACGAGGATTGGAGTTAAATAGTATTTTTGTTGTTTATAGATAGATTGCTATCCAAGATGATCAACAATTTAGATTTTTGTAATTAAAACTAAAGTTAACTAAGAATCTAAACATTTGGCTAATGACAAACGACGCAAGTTGTGAGAAAAGAAGGTTATCGATTGGGAGAAGATAGGGTTGATAGGATAGGTGCAAGACAAATGTTGGGATTTAACTCTAGATAATTCACTTCTAATGTTCAAGTGAGTCTCTTGAATTCACTAGTTTATTAATTCAATTGTTTAGTAGAAGCTCCTCTCTCGATTAAGTCTCAACCTGACAAGATAAACTAATTTAAGATTAGTGAAGATATGCACGAGATAGTAGTGGATTGGTCTTTAGGAGAACCTATCTCGATTATCGTCCTAACTAGGGTTAATCAACAATTCAATTAATCTCCTTCGATTACTAAGAAGAATTAATGAATTCAACCAACAAGATAGAATGCAAGAATATCACAAGTTATGCCTCTCTCGATTAAATGAACAAGTGAATATAGATGCAACGATTAAAACATCCAAAACGATGCTATACATAAAAACTAGAGTTAATATCCACAAACAAGTATCAATACACCAAATCCATCAAACCTTATAGAGAACTACTCCATAAATATGGAGCAATTCATCACAACAATATTTAAATAAAAGAAAAACATAAAACGATCCAAACTCTTGTCTTGAGTAAGGATTGAATGATAAAATCCTTGTGCTTTAGCTTCTCCACCTCCTCCTTGGCTTCCTTAGGTCTAAGATATGTCAAAAGTCCTAAAAATAACGTTTTTACATTTATTTATACTTAGTAGGGTCGTGCCCAGACAAAAATACCTTTTCCTACGCGAAATAGGATTCCAGCTCTGAAACATTTGCACATGAGCACCGCATTGGGCAACGTGCCAGGTGGGGCTGTAGTGGGATTTGTCAGAGAGCGTGAAAAATTGACTGGGGCAGAATTTGGGCAGCCGCGGCGCCCCACGCGCCACCCCACATGCCGCGGTTGTTTGTTTTTGGCAGAGTGAATCGTTTTCCTTGCGTTTTGAAATTCGGATGTGGTTCTCGACCTCCGAACGCGATCCCGACTTAATCCCCTGGGCTTTTACTCAGACTTCAAAACTCCAAATAGCCCGATTTCATTCCATAATATCTATATAGCTTGGATTAACTCCTACTAGGCATAAAACACGCAATTAGTGCAAAACACTAGCGATTAAAGCTCAAATTCAATTGAAGTGCAGTAAATTAGAGTGTGATAAGCGACTACAATGCGTGATTATAGCCTACCATCAGGCTGCACAGACAACTCACGTACCAACAGGATAACTCTCACACAATAGGAAAGTACACAGGAGTACATGTAAATGCTCAATAACATCAGGATTCGTCTTCTTAAGCCGATATGGGTGATTTATTTATGTATATGGTTGTACAAGTGTTCTACCACAATTCAAGTAAACAAGCAACAGTAGAGACAATGAATGACATATAAGAAACGATCACCACAAAATGTACACGTTCTAGGTCACACAGGGTAAGCATACCACTACACAAATAACAACAATAACAATGCCCCCAGGCCATCACAAGTCATCAGAAATCATTCCCCGACATAGCCCACCTTGTCGCGCCACGTGCGCAATAATAAATTAAATGCCCATACTGTCTCGCAACAAACACATAATAATATTCTCACTTTGTCTCGCCACATGCGCAAACCCACATATATAGCCCGCCTTGTCACGCCGCATGTGCAAATATCAATAGTAATAATAGCACGGACAACTCATGTGCAAACACCCCGGCAATCCTCTCAACACTACCACGTGTGCCAAAACATAACAACACAATAAAATAACTTTACAACATGTGCACATATGCCACAACATTTCCTCGAAACAGTTTCAATACCACAACCACGCATAGCCCTCGGCTCACCAATACTCGATACAACAACAACAACAACAATAACAAGGGAATAAAACAAGTAAATCAACTCAAGAACTTCAGAACTCAAAAAAACGGACGAACGAGCTCACAATGAAAGAGATAACAGAGAATAATGGTTTCACAAAGAATAGCTCAACAAGGGGAGAGATAGCGTGCAACAATGATTTCCACATAACTACAACTCGACGGTAAGAGAGATAGCTTGAATCAAAGATTCTAAATAATGAAAGGAATAACAAAACCTCAATTAAGGTTGAGAAATTATGGAAAAGATACTAATAAATTCAATTAAGGATAAACAATTACGGAAAAGATAATAATGACTTCAATTAAGGATAAGCAATTACGGAAAGAATAATATAACTTCAATTAAGGATAAGCAATTACGGAAAGGATAATAATAAATGTAATTAAGGATAAGCAATTACAGAAATGATAGCATGGCAATAAAGAGGCAATATCTTCAATTACGGCACATAAGCATTTAATTGGCAACAAGGGTAAAACACGAATCACTTAATTGGAAATAAGACGTGTAAGGGTAAATTTAGTAAATGGAGGATTTAACATGCTAAAACAACTTCACAGCTAATGAAAATAAAAACCTAAGAGCACTAAGTTAGGCACACAAAGGGGTAGTTTCCCTCAACACAAAGTTAGGCAAGATACTTACCTCAAAGAAGCTAGACCGTTACTCTAAGATGTCCTTCTCAAGTGGAAAACCTCTAGACGGCTCAAATCTAGCTAAAAAACTTCAAATCTTAAACAAAACTCACTGGAAATGATTCCAGATAATAAAGCTTGAATCCTTAAAAAAAACTAAAAAGTCAACCCAAAAATCAACCTCGGGCCCACACCTCGGAACCCGATAAAATTCATAAAATCCAAACACCCATTCAATTACGAGTCCAAACATACTAATTTCATCCAATTCCGACTCTTAATCGATGTTCAAAACCCAATTATTCTCTTCAGAAAAAGTTTTTGATATAAACGCCCAATTCTCCAATCAAAATAAGATAAATTCAAAAATGAACGTCTCTAATCATATTAAAATGCAAAAAACATAGTTTGATACTTACCCCAATGAAAATACGAGAAGAACGTTACAAAGATCACCTCAATCGGAGCTCTAGAACCCAAATTATGCTCAAAATACTAAATAAACATAGTTAGATTTTTTTAATACACAGAGAATTTCGCTTCTGTGACCAAAACTCCGCACCTGCGGTCTGCCAGCTGTAATTTTTGCATTTGCGGACTATTTTTCGCACCTGCGGGGTCACAGATGCGGACCCAACTTTGCATCTGCGAAGCACCGGCACCGGCTCTCTTCTCCGACACTAAAATGAGCATAACTCGCTCATAGGATGTCCAAATTCAACAATATTTTTGCTATGGCTCCGTAATTACGATACATATCCAATACTTTAATCAAAACAACAATTGGAGGTAATTTTCTTAATGTGGTAGCATTTATGCTTGAAGAAACGATGTCGAAACATCCAAAAACAAGTGCAATACAACCCAAACCTATCCGAAACTCACATGAGCCCCTCGGAACCCCGTCCGAATATACCAATAAGTCCCAACACATAACGCGGACCTGCTCGAGGCCACAAATCACATCAAACAATATCAGAAATACGAATCGCACCTCAAATCGAACATAAAAAACTTATGAACTTTCAACTTCTACAACTCGCGCTGAAACATATCAAATCAACCCGTAATGACGTCAAATTTTGTATCCAAGTCTTAAATGACGTAACCGAGCTAATCCAACTCTATGAATCTTACTCTGAGCCCTATATCAACAAAGTCTACTCTCGGTAAAACCTCTTAACCTTCCAAAACTTCAACTTTCCAATTTTCTCCAAAATGCTTCAAATTATCCTTCGCCCCTCCAAATCAAAATCCGGACACACGCGTAAGTCCAAAATAACCATACGAATGTATTGGAATCATCAAAATGCCATTTCATAGTCGTCTATACAAAAGTCAAACTCCACCACCTTCTGAAATGGAACATANAATAATCACTTTAATTAATGATAAGCAATTACAGAAAAGATTGCACGCCAATAAAGAGGCAATATCTTCAATTTAGGCAAATAAGCATTAAATTGGCCACAAGGGTAAAAGATGAATCAATTAATTCCAAATAAGACGCGTAAGGGTAAATTTAGTAAATGGGGGATTTAACATGCTAAAACAACTTCACATCTAATGAACATAGGAACCTAATAGAATTAAACGGTCAAATTTCCATATATAAGCCCGAGTATGTACTCGTCATCTCGCGCACACGGCCTTTACATGACACAATTAGCACAAATGACTCAAATCCTAAAGGGTAGTTTCCCCCATACAAATTTAGGCAAGATACTTATCTCAAAGAAGCTAGACCGTTACTCTAAGATGTCCTTCTCGAGTGGAACAACCTCTAGACGGCTCAAATCTAGCCAAAACAACTTCAAATCATAAACAAAACTTATAGGAAACGATTCCGGATAATAAAGCTTTAATCTTTAAAAAAAATAAAATGTCAACCCAACATTCAACCTCGGGCCCACACCTTGGAACCCGACAAAATTCATAAAATCCGAGCACCCATTCAATTACGAGTCCAACCATACTAATTTCATCCATTTCCGACTTTGAATCAATGTTCAAAACCCAATTATTCTCTTCAGAAAAAGTTTTTGATAAAAACTCCCAATCCTCCAATCAAAACAAGATTAATTTAAAAATGAACTTTTGTAATAATATTAAAATACAAAAAATTTAGTTTGATACTGACTCCCATGAAAAGACGAGAAAAACTCCACAAAGATCACCTCAATCGGAGCTCTAGAACTAAAGTTATGCTCAAAATACTAAATAAACGCAGTAAGATTTTTTTAATACAGAGAGAATTTCACTTCTGCGGCCAAAACACCGCACCTGCGGTCTGCCAGCTGTAATTTCTGCATTGGGGGACCATTTTACGCACCTGCGGAGTTGCATATGCGGACCCCACTTCGCATATGCGAAGCACCAGCACCGGCTCTCTTCTTCGACACTAAAATGAGCATAACTCGCTCATACGATGTCCAAATTCAACAATCTTTTTGCTATGGCTCCGTAACTACGACACAGATCTAATGCTTCAATCAAAACAACAATTGGAGGTCATTTGCTTAATGTGGTAGCATTTATGCTTGAAGAAACGATGTCGAAACATCAAAAACCAGTGCAACACAACCAAAACCTATCCGGAACTCACTCGAGTCCCTCGGAACCCCGTCCGAACATACCAATAAGTCCAAACACATAACGCGGACATGCTCGAGGCCTCAAATCACATCAAACAATATCAAAAATTCGAATCGCATCTCAAATCGAACTTATTAAACTTATGAACTTTTAACTTCTACAACTCGTGTCGAAACATATCAAATCAACCCAGAATGACGTCAAATTTTGCATCCAAGTCTCAAATGACGTAACCGAGCTAATCAAACTCTATGAATCTTAATCCGAGCCCCACAACAACAAAGTCAACTCTCGGTCAAACCTCTTAACCTTCAAAAACTTCAAATTTCCAATTTCGCCAAAACGCTGCAAATTATCCTACGGCCCTCCATATCTAAATCCAGACACATGCCTATGTCAAAAATCACCATACGAAGCTATTGGAATCATCAAAATGCCATTTCAGAGTCGTCTATATAAAAATCAAACTCTGATCAACTCTTACCAGTTAAGCTTCTAAAATAAGAATCCTTCTTCCAGATTGATCCCGAATCATCCAAAATCTGAACTCCACCACACACGCTAGTCATAATACAAAATACGAAGCTGCACGAGACCTTAAGTCGGTGAACGGGATACTAATTCTCAAAACGACCGTTCGAGTTGTTACCTTTTCCCCCTTTTAAACAAATGTTCGCCCTCGACCGTGCCAAGAATCGTTCTGAAGTCATGAATCACTGAGTGAACAAACCATACATACACCCGTGGGTGACCCCACATCACCCCAAATCCATATAATTCTGATAACACCACCTCAACTAAAAGTTTGTACTTCCACCAATACCAATAGGCCTTAGAACAAAATTTCTCACCATCCGGTTATTTCCACAAGACCTGATTCCTACATCAACACACGATATCAGCCTCAACCAGCTGCAATAACCAATGTATACACTCACCAGATACAAACACATGACCTAACACACTACACATATGTCCATAACATCATTTCTAATCACAATAGCCGTCCATATCAGCTAGAACCCTGTTCCAAACCTCCATAACACCGACAAGGATGTAAGAAGCACGAAGAAGCCATGATTATTCACTCAAATAAAGCAGTCACACCCAACACCACTTGGGCAAATACCTCGCAAGCTAAACCCCAATAAGCACAACATGAATATGACTGAACATACGAGGGTACACATGAAAGAACTATAAAACAAGCCCGACCGTCACAACTCCCTATCAGTAGCATACTACGAATTAATTTCACAAGGGAGAATCAAAGTATACGACAACTCACAAGGATCCCATCCTAATATAACTTCACCGCGGAACACAGCTCGGCCCAAACATAACAAACCTCATGGAAACGCGAGGATCCCATCCTCAGCTCAAAATCACAAGTAGATTACACATCATACCAACCGAAACCTTCAACTAATTCAATTTGCGCTAGCAAGGTCATAACACATGCTAAACTCCTACACCGGTAGAGCATCTAATTCACAAATCGTAACCAACAACCCAGAAATCACATCAAAACCTACTGTAATGGGTAATAGAAAGTCATTCCTTGTCTTATAGCTCTCAATAATGAATAAAACAAATGTTAGACACGGGCTACCACTATAGAATTTCCCAATAGGGGTAAACCCATAAGCAGAGTACAAAATCACGAAACTCACCCATATGTGAAGCAACATAGGAGGACTCACCCCGATAAGTAGAACCGAAACAAAATATGAATGACGCTCCTCTATAACAAATCAAAACCATACTTGTATGACATCATCCAGTGCAGCGGCCTCATCCCTACCGTAGAAAGTACAGGACCGGACCGAGCCCCCCCTCTTGGGCGCCCTCTACCCACCTGACCTGCACCCCAAGCTGGCAGTGTAGTGATATCAGCAACTCGAGCAGAACACATAGCCTGGATACCCTGTTGTGACACATCTGTTTAAAGTCTGGGACAATCTCTCACCATGTGGCTGGTATCTCCACATTAAAAGTAGCCTCTCCGCTGGTGTGTCTGTGGAAGCTGTCCGACACGGGCACTCTAGGACCCATGGATATCTGAAGCACTGCGCAAAGCTTGAAGTGAAAACTGACAGACTAACCCACAAAACCTTTACTATGGCATACATTGCCTCCAAAATAGGGACTAGTAGATCCTCCTGGTCTATGAGGCCTCTTAGCCTCCCTGTCCTCTATCTCCTAAACCCGTATATCCTCTCCTTCCTAGTCCCTCATGCCCTTTAGTTGGCGAGCAATCTCTACCACCTTCTGAAATGGAACATCCGACTACAACTCCTGAGCTATGCTAAACCGTATATCATAGTTGAGCCCCTCAATGAAGCTGCAGATTTGCTCTCTAACTGTAGAAACCAAAAAAGGTGCATGTCTAGACAAATCACTGAATTTGACGGCATACTGTGACACTAACATAGTGCCCTGGTGCAGCTGCTCAAATTCCACGCGCCAGGACCCTCGAAGAGTCTGAGGAACATATTCCCTCAATAAGAACTCTAAAAACCGATCCCGTGTGAGTGATGTTTCTTTGGCCATGCTACCCAACTCGTACGTTCTCCACCACTGATGTGTCTCTCCCTTAAGCTGGAATGTCGTATAAACAACCCCACTCATCTCCACAATACCCATTGTACGGAGAAAGCGTTGGCACTCCTCTAGGAAACCATGTGCATCCTCAAAAGCCAAACCACTGAAGGTAGGAAGGTAACACTTCTTGAACCTTGCAAGTCTAAGCTGTTCTTCCTCAGATGTTTCTGCCCTAATCACAGGCTGAACTGGAAAACCTGGCTGCGCCAGCACCATATCCGAAACCTGACCAATGTGAGCCCGCTGCTCTAAGGTGCGTGTGGCGGGAGTTTGAGCTCCTCCCCTGGTCTGTGAAGTAGCTGGTGCAGCCGGAATCAACCCCCCCCTGAGCCAATATAATAAACATGCTCAGGAACTATGCTAAGGTCTCCTGAAGTTCGGGGCAACAACAGGCACCGGAGGTGCCTGTCCCCCAAGAGAAGCTACTGGCAACTACTCAACTGCTGCTCTGATAGGTGCTCTAGCTATAGCACGTGCTCCTCATCGGCCTCTGCCTCTACCCCTGCCCCGGCCTCTAGCAATACTTGCTCTGGGGGCAGGGTCATCAGTAACTCCAGCTTGTGTCCTCACCATGTGTGAGAGAATATAATGACAAAAGCTCAAACTCCGAGTTGTCTCACCCGACAAGAACCATAGCCGAATTCGAAGCTGGTTAGTGACGTTATTCTTCCCAACATACCATAATTAAATCCGATAGCACTTATTCAAGGTCCAATAACCTCGTCTCATCCAGCATATGCTGCTCGACCGACATGCCACACCAGCACCACCTTGATCCACATTTAGTGCAACCCATGCACCAAATAGGCAACAACTCGAATGTACCCAATAATGGAAAGAAAAACAAATAAGAGAACCGTCCCACAAGCTGAACAAATACCACTACAAGGCGCAATTCTATGAACCCGTCTCACAAAGAAGGAACAATATACATGAAATAAGAAAAAGGATAATATTCCAACCTACTCTAATGCGATGCATGACCCAATCTGAACACCGATCCATATGGAATACCTCATGCCACGATGCTCTAAATTCAATAACCATATGCGCAATAATAACAAACACACGAACCTGCTCGAGGCCTCAAATCACATCAAACAATATCAGAAATACGAATCACACCTCAAATCGAACTTAATAAACTTATGAACTTTCAACTTCTAAAACTCGCGCCAAAAGATATACAATTAACACGGAATGACGTCAAATTTTGCATCCGAGTCTCAAATGACGTAACCAAGCTAATCCAACTCTATGAATCGTAATCCGAGACCCATATCAACAAAGTCAACTGTCGGTCAAGCCTCTTAACCTTCCAAAACTTCTACTTTCTAATTTTTGCCAAAATGCTTCAAATTATCCTACGGCCCTCCAAATCAAAATCCCGACACACTCCTAAGTCCAAAATCACCATACGAAGATATTGGAATTATCAAAATGTCATTTCAGAGTCGTCTATACAAAAGTTAAACTTCGGTCAACAATTACCGTTTAAGCTTCTAAAACAAGAATCCTTCTTCCAAATTGATCCTGAATCATCCGAAATTCAAACTCCACCACACATGCTAGTCATATAATATGAAGCTGCTCGAGACCATAAGCCGGCGAATGGGAGACTAATTCTCAGTACGACCGGTTGGGTAGTTACCTTCTCCTTCTCTTAAACAAACGTTCGTCCTCGACTGTGCCAAGAATCATTCTGAAGTCATCAATCACTGAGTGAACAAACCATACATACACCCGCGGGTGACCCCATGTCACCCAAAATCCATGTAAGCCCGATAAAACCACCTCAACAAAAGGTTTTTCCTTCCACCAATACCAATAGGCCTTAGAACNATCCATATGGAATACCTCATGCCACGATGCTCTAAATTCAATAACCATATGCGCAATAATAACAAACACACGAACCTGCTCGAGGCCTCAAATCACATCAAACAATATCAGAAATACGAATCACACCTCAAATCGAACTTAATAAACTTATGAACTTTCAACTTCTACAACTCGCGCCGAAAGATATACAATTAACCCGGAATGACGTTAAATTTTACATCTGAGTCTCAAATGACGTAACCGAGCTAATCCAACTCTATGAATCATAATCCGAGCCCCATATCAATAAAGTCAACTGTCGGTCAAGCCTCTTAACCTTCCAAAACTTCTATTTTCGAATATTTGCCAAAATGCTTAAAATTATCCTACGGCCCTCCAAATCAAAATCCCGACACACGCCAAAGTCCAAAATCACCATACGAAGATATTGGAATTATCAAAATGTCAGTTCAGAGTCGTCTATACAAAAGTTAAACTCCTGTCAACTCTTACCGTTTAAGCTTCTAAAACAAGAATCCTTCTTCCAAATTGATCCCGAATCATCCGAAATTCAAACTCCACCACACACGCTAGTCATATAATATGAAGCTGCTCGAGACCATAAGCCGGCGAACGGGAGACTAATTCTCAATACGACCGGTTGGGTCGTTATCTTCTCCCTCTCTTAAACAAACGTTCGTCCTCGACTGTGCCAAGAATCATTCTGAAGTCATCAATCACTAAGTGAACAAACCATACATACACCAGCGGGTGACCCCATGTCCCCCAAAATCCACGTAAGCCCGATAACACCACCTCAACAGAAGGTTTTTCCTTCCACCAATACCAATAGGCCTTAGAACCAAATTTCTCACAATTCGGTTATTTCCACAAGACCTGATTCCTACATCAACACACGGTATAAGCCTTAGCCAGCTACAATAACCTATGTATACAGTCACTAAAAACAAACACATAACCTAACACACTACACATATGTCCATAACAACATTTCTAATCACAATAGCCATCCATACTTAAACCCAACACCGGCAATTAACCTTATATCAGCTAGAACCCTGTTCCAAACCTCCATAACACCGACAAGGATGCAAGAAGCACGAAGCTGCCATGATTATTCACTCAAATAAACAAGTCACACCCAACACCACTTGGGAACACATCTCGCAAGCTAAATCCCAATAAGCACAACATGAATATGACTGAATATACGAGGGAACACATGAAAGAACTATCAAACAAGCCCGACCGGCACAACTCTCTATCAGTATCAAACTACGAATTAATTCCACAAGGGAGAATCAAAGTATACGAACAACTCAAAATGATCTCATCAAAATATAACTTCATCGCCGCATGCAACCCGGCCCAAACATAACAAAACTCATGGAAATGCGAGGATCTCATTCTCAACTCTAAATCACAAGTAGATTACACATCATACCAAACGAAACCTTTCACTAATTCAATTTCCGCTAGCAAGGTCACAACACATGTTTAACTCCCACACCGGTAGAGCATCTAATTCACAAATCGTAACCAACAACCTAGAAATCACATCAAAACCTACTGTAATGGGTAATAAAAAGTCATTCCTTGTCTTATAGCTCTCAATAATGAATAAAACAAAATGATAGTCACGGGCTACCACTATAGAATCTCCCAATAGGGGTAAACACTTAAGCAAATTACAAAAATCACAAAACGCACCCATATGTGAAGCAACATATGAGGACTCACCCCGATAAGAAAAACCGAAACACAATATGAATGATGCTCCACTATAACAAATCAAAACCATGCTTGTACGACATCATTCGGTGCAGCGGCCTCATCCTTACCGTAGAAAGTACATCAACGGACCGATCCCCCCCTTTTGGGCGCCCTCTACCTGCCTGACGTGCACTCCAAGCTGGCGGTGCAGTGATATTAGCAACTCGAGCAAAACGCATAGCCCGGATACCCCACCGTGACACATATGTTCAGAGTCTGGGATAATCTCTCACTATGTGGATGGCATATCCACACTCAAAGTAGCCTCTCCGCTGGCGTGGCTGTAGAAACTATCCGACACGGGCACTCTGAGACCTATGGATATCTAAAGTACCACAAACATACCGAAGTGAAAACTAACAGACTGACCCACAAAACCTCTACCATGGCGTACCTTGCCTCCAAAATAGGGTCTAGTAGATCCTCCCAGTCTACAAGGCCTCTTAGCCTCCTTGTCCTCTCTCTCCTAAATCTGTATGTCCTCTCCCTCATAGTCTCGCATGGCCTCTAGTTGGCGAGCGATCTCTACCACCTTCTAACATGGAACATCTAACTCCAACTCCCGAGTCATGCTAAACTGGATATCATGGTTGAGCCCCTTAATGAACCTGCAGACTTGCTATCTAACTATAGAAACCAAAGCAGGTGCGTGTTTAGACAAATCACAAACTTTTACGGCATACTGTGACACTAACATAGTGCCGTGGCGCAACTGCTCAAACTCCACGGGCCAGGCATATCTAAGAGTCTGAGGAACAAATTTCCTCAAGACGAACTCTAAAAACTGCTCCCATGTGAGTGAAGTTGCCTTGGACATTCTACTGAACTCGTACATTTGCCACCACTGATATGCAGCTCCCTTAAGCATGAATGCAGTAAAAAGAACCCCACTCGTCTCCACAATAACTATAGTAAAGAGAAAACGATGGCACTCCTCTAGGAAACCATGTGCATCCTCTGAAGCCAAACCACTGAAGGTAGGAAGGTAATACTTTTGAACCTTGCAAGTCTAAGCTGTTCTTTCTCAGATGTTGCTACCCTAATCACAGGCTGAACTGGAAAACCTAGCTGCGTCGGCCCCACACCCGAAACCTGACCAATGTGAGCCCGCTGCTCTTAGGTGCGGACGGCGGGAGTTTGAGCTCCTCCCTTGGTCTGTGAAGTAGCTGGTGCAGCCGGAATCAACCCCGCATAAGCGAATATACCAAACATGCTCAGGAACTGTGCTAAGGTTTCCTGAAGTCTGGGCAACAACAGGCACCTCCGGCGCTTGTCCCCCAATAGGAGCTACTGGCAACTCCTCCACTGCTGCTCTGATAGGTTCTCTAGCTATAGCACGTGCTCCTCCTCGGCCTCTGCCTCTACCCCTGTCCCGGCATCTAGCAACACCGACTCTTGGGGCAAGGTCATCAGTAACTCCAGCTCGTGTCCTAACCATGTGTGAGAGAATAGAATGACAAAAGCTCAAACTCCGAGTTATCTCACCCGACAAGGACCATATCTGAATTCTAAGCTGGCTAGTGACGTTATTCTTCCCAACATACCGTAATCATATCCGGTAGTACTTAATCCAGGTCCAATAACCTCATCTCATCCATTATAAGCTGCTCGACCGACATGCCACACCAGCACTGCCTTGATCCACACTTAGTGCAACCATTCATTAAATAGGCAACAACTCAAATGTAACCTATAATGGAAAGAAAAACAAATAAGAGAACCGCCCCGTAAGCTAAACAAATACCACTACAAGGCGCAATTCTATGAACCCGTCACACAAAGGAGAAACAATATACAGGAAATAAGAAAAAGGATCATATTCCAACCTACTCTAATGCGATGCATGACCCAATCTAAACACTGGTCCATATGGAATACCTCATGCCACGATGCTCTAAATTCAATAGGTCATTGGAAGAATAGTACGCAATGATGAGTTAGGGTCGATTTCCTCAGGGAGCTAACAATGGGTGTTAGAGTCTATACTTGATGCATGAAGACAAAACAACTTAAATACACTTCCAATAAAGTTGGTTTTGCTAATTACTTCCATAAACTATACTATCAGTGATCAACTAGAGAAATGAAACTAGAAATTGACTAATTGTTTCTGGTTGTTTTCAAATAGGTAAAAAGGCCTAGGGATGTAACCTTCGCCTAGGTGTTCTCCTAATGGGTTAATTATGTTAACACTTGTTTTAGTAATTGGGGAGTATCATAGCTCTCAACTCTAAGTTACCTACTCAATACCTCCCGGTCATGGGGTGATTTTTCCCAATTTGGCTTTCTCAAGCTCAAATGGGTATCAAGCTAAATAATTGATATGAGCTGAAGTCGGGTTTTCCCTGTTACATCCCATGTTTTCGTACATGGAAGTACGCCATTAGTAAATTGATATAAGCTCAGAAATGAGATGTTAAATTCAGTATTTTCGTACGTTAAAGTTTCATCGTAAAGTTAATTGACGCAAGCTCGGGAATGAGATTATTTTGAGGTTACAAGTATTATGCTATTTCAAACAAGGAATAAGTAAATTTGTGAAGGTGAGAGGGTAAGCAAATCGAAGAAAATGAGTTTCGTCAAAATTTGTCATTTTGGAATAAAATATGGCCCGAGCTAAAATACCTGGTATTTATGGACTAGTACCACACAAGGTACGACATGGCCATGATAGTAAGATGTATGAAGTGTATTAAAAATAAGTAGAATTTTAAGTAATTTGAGATAATTCGTAATTATGCGGGTAATTGTTTAATTACCTGGTAACGAGACATTACCTAATTACCTAATAAGTGGATAAAGATAGAAATTTCCCACCCCCACCCCACGTGGAAGCAATATTAGCTTCCAATTGTGACTCTTAAAGTCACATATCAATGTGGAACAACTTGGGAAGATTTGTGGCCAAGTCATCTAACTAGTGGGACCTACTAACTAACCCTTTTAAAGGATTCATTTGAAATTGCTAAGCTTCATTTTTTTGGATACAAAAAATGACGGATGAGACTCAAAAAAAGGTTTTATCATTATGCATTATATGGATTATATGGAAGATAAGCCAAAGATTCTTTGAAGGAACTAGGAATTCCCTATGTAGCTTGAAATACTTCAGTTTACAATGTCAGCTTT
>AWOL01S0005921.1:1374-43555 GCA_000715115.1 Nicotiana otophora
GGTCAAACTTCCCAAAAATTCAACTTTTGGCATTTCAAGCCTAATGCCACTACGGACTTTCCAATAAAATTTTGATCATGCTCCTAAGTCCAAAATCACCATACGGAGCTATTGGAATTATCAAAATTCTATTCCGGGGTCGTTTGCACATAATTTGACATCCGGTCATTATTTGAACTTAAACTTTTAATTTTTCATCAAAATTCCATATCTCGGGCTAAGGACCTCAGAATTTGATTCCGGGCATATGCCTAAGTCCCAAATCACGATACGAACCTACTGGAACTGTCAAAACAGTGATCTGAGTCTGTTAGTTAAAATGTTGACTAAAGTTAACTCAGTTGAGTTTTAAAGCTCTAATTCATATTTTAATTCATTTTTCACCTGAAAACTTTCCGGAAAATTTTACGGACTACACACGCAAGTCGAGGAATGATAAATAGTAATTTTTGAGACCTTAGAATATAAAAATAATTATTAAATTTAAAGATAACATTTTGGATCATGACACTTGAGAGATTAAAGAGGTATAGTCCATCTACTTTTGGTGGCACAGCTACCGAGAATGCCCGGGGATTTCTAGAAAAATGCCACAGTATTCTCCGCAGCACGGGTACTGTGGAAGTGAGCGAAGCTGCCTTTACTACATTTCAATTGTCAGAAGCAGCATATCGATGGTGGCAGGCTTATGAAGAGGGCAGACCAGCCGATGCAACACCATCAACTTGGGCTCACTTTTCGGAGCATATTTTTGAAAGAATTTGTTCCCCAGACCCTTCGAGATGCGTGGCACACAGAGTTTGAATGGTTGCATCAGGGCACCATGACAGTGTCAGAATATGCCATCAGGTTCAGTGAGTTAGCCCGTCATGCAGCTGTTTTGGTTTCTACAATCATAGAGCGAGTCCGTACATTCATTGAGGGGCTCGATTATGATCTTAAAATATGCATGGCTCAAGAATTGCAGTCTGATACACCATTTTAGAAAGTTGTAGAGATTTCTAGAATGTTATAATGTGTTAGGAATGACGAAAGAGAGTCTAAGGAGGCCAGGAGGTCTCGCAATTTTGGAGGATTTAGTGGATTCTACGCTGTAGCTATGAATTATCACGGTGGAGGCTTGGGCAATCGATCAGCCCAGTCCGCAATTCAAAATACGTGTAGTGCTCCAGTTAATACTTTTAGTGCACAACTGGAATGAGGTTCTTACAGTGGCTATTTCAGTTATCCAGCACAGACTCAGTACGAGCAACCGCGACCTCAGATGGGTTGTTATGAGTGTGATGATACCAGGCACATCATGAGAGACGGTCTCAGACTTGGGAGAGGTGGATTTCATCAGAACACTCAGGCTACCAGCCCCAATGCAGCTACTACCCCACGTGCACAGCTAGTTAGGGGTGGAGGACAGCCACTTCGGAATTTAATTCTGATGATTGTAATAGCTTCGTATGATGATTTTGGACTTAGGCGTATGTTTGGATTTGGATTTGGATGTCTGTAGGGCAATTCTACACATTTTGGCGAAAGTTGGAAAATATTAGATTTTGGAAAAGTCCGACCGAAGGGTGACGTTTTTGATAACGAGGTCGGATTTTGATTCTGGAGATGGGAATATCTCCATTAAGTCATTTATGACTTGTGTGCAAAATGTGAAGTCATTCCGGATTGATTTGATATATTTCAGTGCAAAACATAGAAGTTATGAGATTTGTAAAGTTAAGAAAATTTGGGAGTTTGGCCATGGTCAATATCGGATCAAGCCGACCTTTTTCCATGTCTTAAGTGCGCGAGCAGATTCGTAGCGTGTTTTATGATTGAAATTCATATATGGTTTGTGTCCGGGAGGTTCCGGGTGAGTTTTGAGCGAGTCCGAGCATTACCGGAACTAAGTCATGGTTCTGGTGCTTAACATTTTGCTGAGGGCGGCAACAATTCCGCTAAGGGCGGAACAATTTTTCTGAGGGCGGCAAAATTTTGCTGAGGGCGGAGGAGGAGGCACGGACCGCGTAAATTTGGTCGCGGAGGCGCTCCAGGAAGTTTTGTAGTCCGTTGGTCCTACTTCGGAAGCCTATATATTTTGATCCACAAAGAATTTTGAGATGATTCAAAAACGAAAGTTGTAGACCTTCGTGTCTAGTTTCTAGAAGGGTAAAGAAGCCATCATTTTGACATATGTAGTGAAAGTTATGGTCAAAATACTAAAGCTTCACAGTGCATCCACCAAACTTTCGCGGCCGCGGTGGGAATTCTGCGGACTGTGGTGAGGTGTTCGCGGGGGCAGTGGAAATGCACGGCCAGCGTATTGAGAATCCGAGAGGTGCACTATATATCCGAGGTTTAACTTATTATTTCATTTTTGGACTTTGGGAGCTCGGTTGGAGACGATATTTCATAGATTTTTCAAGAAATTCATCGGGTAAGTGATTCTAACTCGGATTTGGTTAATATACATGAATATATCAATGATTTCATCATGTGATTAGTACTTTGAGGTGAAAATTTGGGGAAGATTGTAGAAACTTCATAAAATGAATTTTCGAGATTTGAACACAGATTCGGAGTCGGATTTGAGTGAAATTAGTATGGTTGAACTCGTAATTGAATGGGTTGTCAGATTTTGTAACTTTTGTCAGGTTCCGAGATGTGGGTCCCGCGGGCAATTTTTGATTTAAATTACGGATTTTTATGGAAAATTAGTATTTTCTCATGGAATTAATTCCAATAAATTTTATTAACAGAAACGAATTATTTGTGGCTAGATTCGAGGCGTTTGGAGGCCAATTCACGAGGCAAAAGCATAGCGGAGTAAAGAATTACACGATTTGAGGTAAGTAACACTTCTAAACTTGGTTCTAAGGGTATGAATCCCCGAATTTGGTATGATGTGAATTGTTGAAGGTGGCACACACGATAAGTGATGAACATGTAGACGTGCACCACAGAAATTGTGTCTTGAATAAATCCCGTGAAGTTGTAAAAATTAAAGAATCATGTTATTATCTGAACATGTGGCACTTGTTAGAGGAATTGAGCTGAGGCTTGTGATAAAGATCGTGTCTAGGCTACATGCCGATATTTTAGGACCCATGGGGTCGTGTTGTCATTGAATTAATTGTGCAAAAATATACATTTCACACTCAGTAATAATTGTCCATTGTGAGGATATTTATGGGATTGAGCTACACAACGCAGCAGGCCATTTGGCTTTATATATGTTATTATTAAATGGATCGGGGCTGCCCGCCTGCAGCAGGCCAGAATGGCTTTATACATTATTAATTTTCTGGATCAGCGCTGCCCGCCTGCAGCAGGCCTTATTGGCTTTACTATTTTATGGATCGGGGTNTCAATGATTTCATCATGTGATTAGTACTTTGAGGTGAAAATTTGGGGAAGATTGTAGAAACTTCATAAAATGAATTTTCGAGATTTGAACACAGATTCGGAGTCGGATTTGAGTGAAATTAGTATGGTTGAACTCGTAATTGAATGGGTTGTCAGATTTTGTAACTTTTGTCAGGTTCCGAGATGTGGGTCCCGCGGGCAATTTTTGATTTAAATTACGGATTTTTATGGAAAATTAGTATTTTCTCATGGAATTAATTCCAATAAATTTTATTAACAGAAACGAATTATTTGTGGCTAGATTCGAGGCGTTTGGAGGCCAATTCACGAGGCAAAAGCATAGCGGAGTAAAGAATTACACGATTTGAGGTAAGTAACACTTCTAAACTTGGTTCTAAGGGTATGAATCCCCGAATTTGGTATGATGTGAATTGTTGAAGGTGGCACACACGATAAGTGATGAACATGTAGACGTGCACCACAGAAATTGTGTCTTGAATAAATCCCGTGAAGTTGTAAAAATTAAAGAATCATGTTATTATCTGAACATGTGGCACTTGTTAGAGGAATTGAGCTGAGGCTTGTGATAAAGATCGTGTCTAGGCTACATGCCGATATTTTAGGACCCATGGGGTCGTGTTGTCATTGAATTAATTGTGCAAAAATATACATTTCACACTCAGTAATAATTGTCCATTGTGAGGATATTTATGGGATTGAGCTACACAACGCAGCAGGCCATTTGGCTTTATATATGTTATTATTAAATGGATCGGGGCTGCCCGCCTGCAGCAGGCCAGAATGGCTTTATACATTATTAATTTTCTGGATCAGCGCTGCCCGCCTGCAGCAGGCCTTATTGGCTTTACTATTTTATGGATCGGGGTTGCCCGCCTGCAGCATGCCTTATAGGCTTTACTATTTTATGGATCGGGGTGCCCGCCTATAGCAGGCCTTATAGGCTTTGTTATTATACGGATCGGGACTGCCCGCATGCAGTAGTCATATTGGCTTTGTATACGCTTGGGCTGAAGGAGCCCCTCCGGAGTCTGTACACAGCCCCAGTGAGCGTAGATGATCATCGATATTCGGGATGGACTTTCCAGGGCATGGACTTGCCTTACTTACTTCTTATATATATATATATAATTTTTCCAAGGCATGGACTTGCCTTACTTATTTGTATTGTAATGAGTTATGTGGACATGGATCTTGTCAGTATCATTTATATTTAGGGATAAATTATCCCAGGGCTGGATTGGCGTTATACGGTACTGAGTGACTGACTGTCAGTCGATGTGTATTTATATATGGGTTGGAACACCCCTGGGCTGGATTGGCCATAAACAGTACCGAGTGACCTATATATATATATATTTGGGATGGATTTTTCCCAAGGCATGGACTTGCCTTACTTATTTGTATTGTAATGAGTTATCTGGACATGGATATTGTCTGTATCATTTATATTTAGGGATAAATTATCCCAGGGCTGGATTGGCCTTATACGGTACTGAGTGACTGAATGTTAGTCGATGTGTACTTATATACGGGTTGGAACACCCATGGGCTGGATTGGCCATAAACAGTACCGAGTGACCGGATAATTTGTGACCAGTATTTACATGAGGTCTTTCTACTGAGATGTCATATGCCTCATATCATGCAGTATTGATCTATTTCACTTGTACTGAGTTTAACTGTTGAACTTGAAAGCATGCCTACATTTCTGTACNTTACATGAGGTCTTTCTACTGAGATGTCATATGCCTCATATCATGCAGTATTGATCTATTTCACTTGTATTGAGTTTAACTGTTGAACTTGAAAGCACGCCTACATTTTTGTACCATTACTTTTAGTGGATTGTACCTGCAGAGCTCATCATTTCTTTTAGCCCAAAGGTTAGTCTTGTTACTTATTGAGTTAGTTGTACTCATACTACACTCTTCACCTGTGCATATCCAGGTGCTCCCGGATACGACGACTGCTAGAATTCGGAGTTATTTCTGTTGAAGAGTATCAAGGTAGCTGCTTCACGACCACAGACTTGATTCCATTCCTGTTTAGTTATTGTATTGTTCTATACTTCAAACAATGATGTTTAATCAGTCAGGCTTTGTATTCATTTAGATGCTCATGTACTTAGTGAAACCGGGTTTTGGGAGTGCTATATTTGAAAATTTTGAGATTGCTTTCGCTGAACTTAATTATTTTGTTTTCAAATTCAAAAGAAATGGTGGGTTATTGGGATTTTTGGCTTGCCTAGTATTGAGATAGGCGCCATCACGACAGGTGAGATTTTGGGTCGTAACAATTGTGGAATTGAGAGAAGCTGCCTTTACTACATTTCTATTGTCAGGAGCAGCATATAGATGGTGGTAGGCTTATGAAGAGGGCAGACCAGCCGATGCAACACCACTAACTTTGGCTCAATTTTCGAAAAATATTTTTGAAAGAATTTATTCCCCAGACCCTTCGAGATGCATGGCGCACAGAGTATGAACGGTTGCGTTAGGGCACCATGACAGTGTCAGAATATGCCATCAGGTTCAGTGAGTTAGCCCGTCATGCAACTGTTTTGGTTCCCACAGTCATAGAGCAAGTCTGTACATTCATTGAGGGGATCGATTATGATCTTACAATATGTATGGCTCGAGAATTGCAGTTTGATACACCATTTTAGAAAGTGGCAGAGATTGCCGGAATGTTATAACGTGTTAGGAATGAGTAAAGGGAGTCTAAGGAGGCCAAGAGGTCTCAAGAGTTTGGAGGATTTAGTGGATTCTACATTGTAGCTATGACTTATCACGGTGGAGGCTCGGGAAATCGGTCAGCCCAGTCCGCAATTCAAAATACTCGTAGTGCTCCAGTTCATACGTTTAGTGCACAATTGGAACGAGGTTCTTACAGTGGCTATTTCAATTATCCAGCACTGACTCAGTACGAGCAACCGCGACCTCAGATGGGTTGTTATGAGTGTGGTGATACCAGGCACATCATGAGTGATGGTCCCAGACTTGGGAGAGGTGGATTTCATCAGAACACTCAGGCTACGGGTCCCAATGCAGCTACTACTCCAAGTGCACAGCCAGTTAGGAGTGGAGGACAGGCAGGTAGAGGGCGCCCTAGAGGGGGAGGCCCAGCCTGTTGATATGTTTACTATGGTGTGGTCGAGGCCACCACACCATATGGTGTCGTTACATATACGATACGGATTAGTTATAAATGGATATCAATCCTTAATTTGATATGGTTTTGAATATTGAGGTGAGTCCTCCTATTATGCTCCGCTTATGGGTGAGCTTTGTAATTTTGTGACCCACTTATATATTGATCCCTGTCGGGAGATTCGATGATGTTAGCATGTGCCTATAATTTTTATTTTGTATACTATTGAGAACTATAAGTCCAAAAGTGATTTTCTATTACTCTCTACAGTGGGTTTTGATTTGATTTCAGAATAATTGATTTCAATTTTATGATTTATATGCCCTATTGGTATGGGGGTTCATTATGTGTTGCAAAACATATTTACGGAATTTATTGAAAAGAAGAAAGAAAGGAAATTGAAAATATTTGCTGGCACAATGTGCAAAAAACGTGTGATTCGGAGTTGAGGACAAGATCCTCGCATTTTAATATGATTTGATATGTTTAAACCGGGCTACAAGCCATGTTGGAAGTTCTATAAGGACGAGATCCTTGTGATGAAAATTTATGTGTTTAAATTCTCCCTTGTGAAATAAAATTTGTAATATAGTACTTATAGGGAGTCATGACTGTTAGGCTTATTTGGAAATTTTTGTATGCATTTCTCTGTGCATAATTTGCCATATTTGTGTTGTAATTATGAAAGTGAGCGACGCTGCCTTTACTACATTTCAGTTTTCAGGAGCAGCATATCGATGGTGGCAGGCTTATGAAGAGGGCAGACCAGCCAATGCAACAACACCAACTTGGGCTCACTTTTCGAAAACTATTTTTGAAAGAATTTGTTTGCCAAACCCTCCGAGATGCGTGGTGCATAGAGTTTGAACGGTTGCGTCAGGGCACCATGACAGTATCAGAATATGCCATCAGGTTCAGTGAGTTAACCTGTCATGCAGCTGTTTTGGTTCCTACAATCATAGAGTGAGTTCGTACATTCATTGAGGGGATCGATTATGATCTTACAATATGCATGGCTCGAGAATTGCAGTCTCATACTCCTTTTTAGAAAGTGGTAGAGATTGCCGGAATGTAATAACGTGTTAGGAATGAGGAAAGAGAGTCTAAAGAGGCCAAGAGGTCTCGCAATTTTGGAGGATTTAGTGGATTCTACGCTGTAGCTATGACTTATCATGGCAGAGGCTCGGGCAATCGATTAGCCCTGTCCGCAATTCAAAATACGCGTAGTGCTCCATTTAATACTTTTAGTGCACAATTGGAACGAGGTTCTTACAGTGGCTATTTCAGTTATCCAGCACATACTCAGTACGAGCAACCGCGACCTCAGATGGGTTGTTATGAGTGTGGTGATACCAGGCACATCGTGAGAGATGGTCCCAGTCTTAGGAGAGGTGGAGTTCATCAGAACACTTAGGCTACGGGCGTGCACAGCCAGTTAGGAGTGGAGGACAGGCAGGTAGAGGGCGCCCTAGAGGGGGAGGCCCAGCCTGTTGATATGTTTACTATGGTGTGGTCGAGGCCACCACACCATATGGTGTCGTTACATATACGATACGGATTAGTTATAAATGGATATCAATCCTTAATTTGATATGGTTTTGAATATTGAGGTGAGTCCTCCTATTATGCTCCGCTTATGGGTAGCTTCGTAATTTTGTGACCCACTTATACGTTGATCCCAGTTGGGAGATTCGATGATGTTACCATGTTCCTATCATTTTTATTTTGTACACTATAAAGAACTATAAGTCCAAAAGTGATTTTCTATTACTCTCTACAGTGGATTTTGATGTGATTTCAGAATAATTGATTTCAATATTTTGAATTATATGCCCTATTGGTATGGGGGTTCATTATGTGTTGTGAAAAATATTTATGGAATTTATTGAAAAGAAGAAAGAAAGGAAATTGAATATTTGTTTTGGTACAATGTGCAAAATACTTGTGATTCGGAGTTGAGGACGAGATCCTCGCATTTTAATATGATTTGATATGTTTAAACCGGGCTACAAGCCACGTTGGAAGTTATATAAGGACGAGATCCTTGTGATGAAAATTTATGTGTTTAAATTCTCCCTTGTGAAATAAAATTTGTACTATAGTACTTATATGGAGTCATGCCTGTTAGGCTTATTTGGAAATTTTTGTATGAATTTCTCTGTGCATAATTTGCCATATTCGTGTTGTATTTATTGAGTTTTAGCCTACGAGGTGAGTGTCCGGGTGGCGTTAAATATGACTCTTTAATTTGGGTAAATAATTATGAGGTCTTCATGCCTCACATTCTGTTGTCAGTGTTATGAAAATTCGAAATGCGGTGTTGGTTAATATGAGATTAATTGATGATGTTGGAATTAATTATGAACAGCTTTTAAGACCAGATATGTGGTAATGAGCATACATATGATGTGTTTCATGTCCTGATATCATTATGTTAATTTAATGCTTATAATGCTGAGATTAGTGTTATGGATATATACCTGCTGGAGTTTAGTTGGGTTGTGGAGGTGTTGTTAGGAGTTGTTTTGGTGTTACTCTGGCAGTTGGATAGGCCCAATTACAGGGGAGACATGGGATCACCCTCGGGTATGTGCGTGGTAAGATGGAATAGTGATTTAATGGCTTGGAAAACAACTCTTGGCATGTTCGAGGACGAACATATGTTTAAGTGGGGGACAATGTAATGACCCGACTTATCGATTTGAGTTATTACTCTCTTTTCTACTATTTGAAGTCTTGACAGCTTCATATGATGCATTGTGACTTATGTGCAAAATATGAGGTCAATCGGACTTGATTTGCTATGTTTCGACATCGAACCTAGGATATTTCGACATCGATTCTTCAAGAATACGTGGTATCACATTAAGAAAATGAGCTCCAAATTAAGTTATGATTGAATTATTAGATCTGTATTGAAATTTTGGAGCCACAGCAAAAAGAATCGTAGATTTCAGACATCATATGAGGAAGTTATGCCCATTTCCGTGTCAGGAACAATTTTCCGTCGCCGTTAGCGCCCAGGGTAGTGTGGGGCGCTAGCCTTGGCACTAGAATGCCTAAAGGTATTGTATATAGCCCCACAGGCGGCACCCCATGCTACTTGTGGCACCCGAAACAACTGAGGCCCTATAAACGGGGGTTTTCTACCATTTTTGACAAAAATAGAGTTGGGGAGCTCGGTTTGGGTGATTGTTGGGTGATTTTCATTGGTAACTATTGGGGTAAGTGTTCCTTATCCTATATTGATTATATTTCACAATTCCATACTTATTTACATCATGAATCAGTGAATTTATGGAAGAAAAATCAGATTTTTGTAAACTCTTCCAAAAATGTAAAATGAAGATTTGAAGGTCAATCCGATATCGAAATTTGATAAAATTTATATGGGTGAACTCGTAATTTAATGGGTTATTGGATTTTGTGAGTTTCGTCGGATTCTGAGACATGAGTCCCACGGGCGATATTTGGGTTAAATTTCGGAGTTTTGTAGAAAATTTGTATTTTCATATGGAATTTATTCCTACAATTTGTATTGATTTAATCGAATTAATTATGCCTAAATTCGAGCCGATCGGAGTCGGAAAAATTGAGGAAAGTGCATACTACTTGACTGATTGAGCGCAGTTTGAGGTAAGTGTCTTGCTTAACCTCGAGTGAGGAAATTACCCCTTAGGCGTTGAGTGTTAGGTGGAAATTGTGTGATTGGAAGCTGTGTACGTGAGGTGACGAGTACGTACTCGGGCTTATATGTGCAAATTTTATTGGTTTAAAGTTTTAGGTATTTTTATATATTAAATTGGATAATTGTTGGCATTAGTAAATCCTTGAATTATCACGCCTTGTTCCTTATTTTTCAAGTTTGTAGTTTATATAATAAATTTGGTGTTATTGTAACTTGTATTTTAATTCCGTGTGTTTCTTGATTTGATATTTTCTTGGAATTAAATCCATGATGGTACCCTTATCTGCAAATATTTATTAATAAGTTTAAATTGAGGAGTTAATATAATTATCAAGAATTTGGAAGAATAAAGGCGTTGCCCTATACTAAGTATTTTTCACCTCTGTTGATTGTTTTGAGGTTCATTATACGGGTGTGGAGCCTTGGGCTAATTGTTGAGAAATGTATTGATTCTTCTACATATTTGGAATTTGGTTTTGGTCTGTGAAAAATTGCGATATGAATTATTATATTGTGTTATGGTTTAAACACTCTCCTTGATGTTATTTATGCTTCCTACCTTGCTTGTTAATGATATACATGTGCTTGGTAAGGAAGAGGCGTAAAGCACAAAGGGTGATGTCATGCCATTTGAGAGTGTAAAGCACGTAGGGTGATGCCATTCCATTAAGAGTGTAAAGCACGAAGGGTAATGACGTGCTATTTCATTTATATTATCAGGTGAGGATGAGAGTAAAAGCACGAAGGGTGATGCCATGCAATTATTTTTATGTTATCATATATACATAGCACAAAGGGTGTTTCCGTGCAGGCGAGGACGAGAGACATACATTATATTGTGATATCGTTTTGTTGTGTATACATTCATACCTTTATCATGAGATGGTATTGTGCACCTAGGTTTTCTATGTGACTCGTAGTCATTGTTGCTTCCTGTGTGCCTCCACTTTATTTCTTTTATTGTTATGGGCATTTCTCTCACCTAGTTAGTACTATTATATGTATGCACGGTGAGGAAGATATAATACACGAAGGGTGTTGCCGTGCCAATTGATTTGAATCATATATATATATATTGGGTGAGAATGAGCTAATTGCATGAAGGTATTGCCATGCAATTTGATGTGATATGTTGAATGTATTCCTCATGCGGGAAAAGTTAAATGAGGTGTCACATGGTGACTTTTATTCGAAAGAATTATATTAGAAAGATATTTATTTGAAAGAATTATATTATAAAAATATTACTTGACAGAAGTATATTTGAAAGATATTTATTCGAAAGAATTATATTAGAAAGATATTTATTTGAAAGAATTATATTATAAAAATATTACTTGACAGAAGTATATTTGAAAGATATTTATTCGAAAGAATTATATTAAAAAGATATTTATTTGAAAGAATTATATTATAAGGATATTTACTTGAGAGAAGTATATTTGAAAGATAGTTATTCGAAAGAATTGTATTAGAAAGATATTTATTTGAAATAATTATGTTATAAAGATATTTACTTGAAAGAAGTATATTTGAAAGATATTTACTTGAAAGAATTACATTCGAAATGTATTTACTTGAAAGAATTATATTTGAAAGATATTTACTTAAAAGAACTATATTCGAAAGATATTTACTTTAAAGAATTATATTTGAAAGATATTTACTTGAAGGAATTATATTCAGAAATATATTTACTGAAAAGGATTATATTCTAGAGATTTTTATTGAATAACTTAGATACAAGATGTATATTCCGAAGGACCTGATTAATTGGTTGTACCTGTGTTTATTACTCGTTTGAGCAATATTTATGGTGTTCCTGTTACCTTACTGTTTAAATCACTAGTTGATTGATGTTGCTATTACTGCTATTGTTTTCTATTTTTTTTTTTTGCATGTTATATTGCACAGGTTATTTGAGTAGTGAGTGTCTCGAGTGTACCTCGTCACTACTCCTCTGAGGTTAGTCTCAATATACTGACCGTGGTGTACCCATACTACACTTATGCACATTATTGTGCAAAATCAGGAATTGGAGATATCGGACTTGAGCATAGTTAAAGCGAGATCGTAAGGATTTATGGTAGAGCTGCTTGGTCGCCGCAGTCCCTTGGCATCTTTTTATTTCATTTTACTATTAATATTTAATCAAACAATATTGTATATTCGGTACTCGTGATCATTCCAGGTATTCAATTAGAGTTCGTGACTCAATACTACCAGTCTTGGGAGGTTGTATTAATTTAAAAAAGAAAATCGTTGCGAAATGTAATTGAAATCGGCTTACTTAGTCTTAGAGACTAGGTGCCATCACGACGCCTGTGGTGGGATTTTGGGTCACGACAAGTTGGTATCAGAGCTCTAGGTTCATAGGTTGTACGAGTCACAAACGAGTCTAGTAAAGTCTTGCGGATCGGTACGCAGACGTCTGTACTTATCTTCGAGAGGATAGCTGATAGGAAATTTCCACTTCTTTCATTTATGTCGTGTGGAATTTGTTGATTTAGGAATTTGAGCCTTTGTATCTCTATTCTCTCACAACTGGTGAGGACACGTGCTACCGGGTCAGCTGAGCAAATACCTGCATATACTGTTAGAGCTGCAAGAGTCCGGGGCCGAGGTAGAAGTCGAGGTAGAGGCCGAGGAAGGGCACAGGTCGCAGCTAGAGCACCTGTCAGAGTAACAATTGGGGAGCCGCCAGTAGCTACGGTTGGGGGACAGGTACAGGAAGCACCTTGTGTTACCCACAGACTTCAGGAGACTTTAACATAGTACCTGAACATCTTTGGTATATTAACTCAGACGGGATTGATCTTCGTTGCACAAAATATTTCACAGATTGGGGGAGGAGCTCAGACTCATACCGCTCATACTCCAGAGTAGAAGGTCTACATTGGTTAGGTTTTGGGTGTGGTGCCGGTAAAACCTGTTATTCAGGTTCAGCCTGAGTTCAGGCCAGATACATCAGAAGAAGAACAAAAGAGACTTGAGAGATTAAAGAGGTATAGTCCACCTACTTTTTGTGGCACAACTACCGAGAATGCCCAAGGATTTCTAGAAAAATGCCGCAGTATTCTCCGCACCATGGGTATTCTGGAAGTGAACGAAGCTGCGTTTACTACATTTCAGTTGTCAGGAGCAGCATATCCATGGTGGTAGGCTTATGAAGAGGGCAGACCAGCCGATGCAACACCACCAACTTGGGCTTAATTTTCAAAAATATTTTTTAAAGAATTTGTTCCCCAAACCCTCTGAGATGTGTGGCGCATAGAGTTTGAATGGTTGCGGCAGGGCACCATGACAGTATCAGAATGTGCCATCAGGTTCAGTGAGTTAACCTGTCATGCAGCTGTTTTGGTTCCTACAATCATAGAGCGAGTACGTACATTCATTGAGGGGCTCGATTATGATCTTAAAATATGCATGGCTCGAGAATTGCAGTCTCATACTCCTTTTTAGAAAGTGGTAGAGATTGCCGGAATGTAATAACGTGTTAGGAATGAGGAAATGGAGTCTAAGGAGGCCAAGAGGTCTCGAAATTTTGGAGGATTTAGTGGATTCTATGTTGTAGCTATGAGTTATCACGGCGGAGTCTCGGGCAATTGATCAGACCAGTCCGCAATTCAAAATACTCGTAGTGCTCTAGTTAATACTTTTAGTGCACAATTGGAACGAGGTTCTTACAGTGGCTATTTCAGTTATCCAACACAGACTCAGTACGAGCAATCACTACCTCATATGGGTTGTTATGAGTGTGGTGATACCAGGCACATCATGAGAAACGGTCCCAGACTTGGGAGAGGTGGATTTCATCATAACACTCAGGCTACGAGCCCCAATGCAGCTACTAACCCACGTGCACAGCCAGTTAGGGGTGGAGGACAGGCAGGTAGAGGGCGCCCTAGATTGGGAGGCCCAACCTGTTGATATGTTTACTATGGTGTGGCCGAGGACACCACACCAGATGATGTCGTTACATGTACGATCCCGATTCATTAAAAAGGAATATCTCTCCTTAATTTGATCTGGTTCAAAATATTGAGACGAATCCTCCTATTATGCTCCGCCTATGGGTAGCTTCGTAATTTTGTGACCCACTTATATGTTGATCCCTATCGGGAGATTCAATGATGTTAGCATGTGCCTATCATTTTTATTTTGTATACTATTGAGAACTATAAGTCCAAAAGTGATTTTCTATTACTCTCTACATTGGGTTTTGATTTGATTTCAATTTTATGAATTATATGCCCTATTGGTATAGGGGTTCATTATGTGTTGTGACAAATATTTACGGAATTTATTGAAAAGAAGAAAGAAAGGAAATTGAAAATTTTTGTTGGCACAATGTGCAAAATACTTTTGATTCGGAGTTGAGGACGAGATCCTTGCATTTTAATATGATTTGATATGTTTAAACCGGGATACAAGACACGTTGGAAGCTATGTAAGGACGAGATCCTTGTGATGAATATTTAAGTGTTTAAATTATCCCTTGTCAAATAAAAGTTGTACTATAATACTTATAGGGAGTCATGCATGTAAGGCTTATTTGGAAATTTTTGTATGCATTTCTCTGTGCATAATTGGCCATATTCGTGTTGTAATTATGGAAGTGAGCGAAGATGCCTTTACTACATTTCAGTTGTCAAGAGCAGCATATCGATGGTGGTAGGCTAATGAAGAGGGCAGACCAGCCGATGCAACACTACCAACTTGGGCTCAATTTTCGAAAAATATTTTTGAAAGCATTTGTTCCCCAGATCCTCCGGGATGTGTGGCGCACAGAGTTTGAACGGCTGCATCAAGGCACCATGACAGTGTCAGAATATGCCATCAGGTTCAGTGAGTTAGCCCGTCATGCAGTTGTTTTAGTTCCTATAGTTATATAGCGAGTTTGTACATTCATTGAGGTGCTCAGTTATGACCTTAAAATATGCATGGCTCAAGAATTACAGTCTAATACTCCATTTTAGAAAGTGGTAGAGATTGCCAAAATGTTATAACGTGTTAGGAACGAGGAAAGGGAGCCTAAGGAAGCCAAGAGGTCTCGAAATTTTGGAGGATTTAGTGGATTCTAAGCTGTAGCTATGACTTATCATGGCGGAGGCTCGGGAAATCGGTCAGCCCAGTCCGCAATTTGAAATACTCGTAGTACTCCAGTTAATCCTTTTAGTGCACAATTGGCACGAAGTTCTTAGAGTGGTCATTTCAGTTATCCAGCACAGACTCAGTACGAGCAGTCGCGACCTCAGATGGATTGTTGTGAGTGTGGTGATACCAGGCGCATCATGAGAGATGGTCCCAGACTTGGGAGAGGTGAATTTCATCAGAACACTCAGGCTACGGGTCCCAATGCAGCTACTACCCCACGTGCACAGCCAGTTAGGACTGGAGGACAGGCAGGTAGAGGGCGCCCTAGAGGGGGAGGCCCAGCCTGTTGATATGTTTACTATGGTGTGGTCGAGGCCACCACACCAAATGGTGTCGTTACATATATGATACCAATTTGTTATAAATGGATATCAATCCTTAATTTGATCTGGTTCTGAATATTGAGGCGAGTCCTCCTATTATGCTCTGCTTATGGTTGAGCTTTGTAATTTTGTGACCCACTTATATATTGATCCATGTTGGGAGATTTGATGATGTTAGCATGTGCCTATCATTTTTATTTTGTACACTATTGATAACTATAAGTCCAAAAGTGGTTTTCTATTACTCTCTACAGTGGGTTTTGATGTGTTTTCAGAATAATTGATTTCCATTTTATGAATTATATACCCTATTGGTATAGGGGTTCATTATGTGTTGTGAAAATTATTTACGGAATTTAATGAAAAGAAGAAAGAAAGGAAATTGAATTTTTCTGTTGGCACAATGTGCAAAATACTTGTGATTCGGAGTTGATGACGAGATTCTCGCATTTTAATATGATTTGATATGTTTAAACCGGGTTACGAGCCACGTTGGAAGTTATGTAAGGACGAGATCCTTGTGATGAAAATTTATGTGTTTAAATTCTCCCTTGTGAAATAAAATTTGTACTATAGTACTTATAGGGAGTCATGCTTGTTAGGCATATTTGGAAATTTTTGTATGAATTTCTCTGTGCATAATTTGCCATATTTGTGTTATAATTATTTAGTTTTAGCCTACGAGGTGAGTGTCTGGGTGGCGTTAAATATGACTATTTAATTTGGATAAATAATTATGAGGTCTTCATGCCTCACATTCTGTTGTCAGTGTTGTGAAAATTCGAACCGAGATATTGGTTAATATGTGTCATGACCCAAAATGCCCAACTTCGGACCGTGATGGCGCCTAACATTTCACTTTCTAGGCAAGCCAACGTTAAAACAATATTATCAATTTTTAAAACAATTTTTAAAATTATTAATAACAAAGAACAAATGCGGAAGTAAAGTATGAAATGTAGTGAATAATCCATAAAAACAACGGTGTCTAAATACCATCCCAGAATTGGTGTCATAAGTGCACGAGCTTCTAGAATAAATACAAATAAAGGTGTGAATAAAATTAAGCTGTCTGGAAACAAACACACAGCCAAAGTAAAGTAGACGGGGACTTCAGAACTGCGAACGCCGTGCAGTTATACCTCAAGTCTCCTCTGAGTAGTTGAAATCCGAGCAAGTCTATGGTACGCCGCTGGGACCAACTCCAAAATCTGCACAAGAAGTACATAGTGTAGTATCAGTACAACCGACCCCATGTACTGGTAAGTGCTGAGCCTAACCTCGACAAAGTAGTGACGATGCTAAGGCGGGTCACTTACATTACCTGTACGCAATATTAGTAACAATAACAATAATAGAAATAAATCAGGTAACTCGTTTATAATAATTGAAGCCAACTAAGCAGTCATAACCAATTATCATTTCCATCAATTCTGTTGCGGCGTGCAACCCGCTCTCACAATATATTCACATTCAATTTTGTTGCAGCGTGCAACCTGCTCTTACAATATATTCACATTCGGTTCTGTTGCGGCGTGCAACCTGCTCCTCCAATATATTCATTTTAAGCAAGTCTATTGCGGCGTGCAACCTGATCCCCCAATATATATATATATATATATATATATATATGTATGTCAACTTTTAAATAAGTATGTTGCAGCGTGCAACCCGATCCTCCAATATAGACTTTTAATAAGTCTGTTGCGGCGTGCAACCCGATCCTCCAATATGGACTTTTTAATAAGTCTGTTGCGGAGTGCAACCCAATCCTCCAATATGGACTTTTTAATAAGTCTGTTACGGCATGCAGCCCGATCCTCCAATATATTCATTATAATTAATTCTTATAGAAGAAATTTCCCCAATAAATACAATAATTAATATAAAATTATAAGACAACAAGCATACAATAATTATGATTTAATTATGAAACAAACAAAGGCAAATAGCAAATTATTATGGAAATCAGAGAGAAAATATGCAGTTTAATATTTAATATGCTAAATGTCAAATAACAATTAAGGCACATAATTCAAATAGCATGTAACATTTAATGTAGGGATTCAAGAATTAGTATTTGACAAAGAATAGGAGAGAAACTAACTCATGATTTAAAACAATTTATGATTTTTCAAGTAAGTAGGAAAACAATTAATTAGACGACGTATAGACACTCGCCACCTCGCCTATACATCGTTCACATGCAATTCACATAACAATAATTTTTAAGGGTTCTATTCCCTCAAGTCAAGGTTAACCACGATACTTACCTTGCCTTGATTATTCCGATAAATTACTCGACCATAGCTTTTCCTTCTAAATTTGTCTCCAAAATCTTCAAATCTATTCAGAAACAATTCGATATACTCAATACGAATCATAGGAATTAATTCCATATGAATTTACTAATTTTCCGGATAAAAATCCGAAATTCATTAAAATATTAGACAGTGGGACCCACGTCTTAAATTCCGGAAAAACTCGAAAAATCCAAACATCCGTTCCGCTATGAGTTCAACCATACAAAAATTATCCAATTCCGATATAAAATAGACCTTCATATCTTAAATTTTCGCTTTTGGAAGAATTTATAAAAAATTGATTTTCTCCCATAAATTCACGGATTCATGATATAAATGAGTATGAAATCATGAAATATAATCAACATAGGATAAGGAACACTTACCACAATATTTTCTTGAGAAAATCGCCCAACATTCGCCTTACCCGAGCTCAAAAATGAAAAAGAGTTGAAAATGGGTCGAAACCCCATTTCGAGAACTCAAGTTCTGTTTCTGGGATTTTTACCCTTCGCGAACGTGGTCAGTGCCTCGCGTTCACGAAGCACAAATTTATGCTGTCCAATATTTTACTCTTCGCGAATGTGAGGGATTCCTCACGAACGTGATGCTTGCCCGGCTTGGCCCACGCGAACGCGAGATGCCCTTCGCGAACGCGAAGGCTAATTTTCCTGGCCAGCCTCTTTCCCTTCGCGAACGCGAGGCTTCGATCGCGAACGCGAAGCTTCGCACCTCAAGCCTTCGCGAACGTAGCCCCCTCTTCGCAAACGTGAAGAGTAATTTTCATCTGCCTCCAATTTCTTCTTCGCGAACGCGAGCCCCCTCTCGCGAACGCGAAGAAGGATACCAGAAGCAGATTTCTGCTGTTTTTCCCAAGTCCAAAAATGATCCGTTAACCACCCGAAACCAACCCGAGCCCTCGGGGCTCCAAACCAAGCATGCACCCAAGTTCTTAAATATCATACGAACTTGCTCGCGCGATCAAATCGCCAAAATAACACCAAGAACTACGAATCGGACACCAAATCAAAGGAAATTTCCAAGAAAACTTTAAAACTTATATGTTTACAACCGGACTTCCGAATCACATCAAATCAACTCCGATTCTCACCAAATTCGGCATACAAGTCATAAATATTATAGTGGACCTACACCGGGCACCAGAACCAAAATACGGACCCGAGGTCAATAAATCCAACATCAGTAATTTCTTAAAAACCATTAAGCTTTCAAGCTTTTAATATTTTATCAAAATTCCATATCTCGAGCTAGGGACCTCGAAATTTGATTTCGGGTATATGCCCAAGTCCCAAATTACGATACAAACCTACCGGAACTATCAAAACACTTATCCGGGTTCGTTTGCTCAAAATGTTGACTAAAGTCAACTCAATTGAATTTTTAAAGCTCTATTTCACATTTTAATCCATTTTTCACATAAAACCTTTTCGAAAAATTGTACGGACTGCACACGCAAGTCGAGGAATGATAAATGGTGCTTTTCGAGGTTTAGAACATAGAATTACTTATTAAATTTAAAGATGACATTTTGGGTCATCACAATATGAGATTAATTGATGATGCTGGAATTAATTATGAACAACTTTTAAGACCAGAGATGTGGTGATGAGCATACATATGATGTGCTTCATGTCGTGATATCATTATGTTAATGCAATGCTTGTAATGCTGAGATTAGTGTTATGGATATATACCTTGTGGTGTTTAGTTGGGTTGTGGAGGTGCTGTTAGGAGTTGTTTTGGTGTTACTCTGGCAGGTGGATAGGCCCAATTACAGGGGAGACTCTGCCAAAATTTCAGAAATATTTGGGAGTCGGTAAAATTTGGGGAAGTGAGATTTGCAAACGAAGGGATAAGTTATGTTATATGTTTGAGGGCGAATGATCCTACGCGGGGGAGAATGTAACAACTCAGAAAATTTTGAAGTACTTAAGCACTATTTAAAAAGTTGACAGGTGTGTAGGCACGAGTTGCTATAGCCAGTTGAGACTAAAACTGTGCGTTGTTGTAAAAATCGGACTTTTGAAACTTTTTGGAGTGTAAGAAATTTGGTCTTTAAGTTTACAAATATGGGTAAAGGGAATAATCTCAACTGAGATGGTGTTGTCGGGCTTATGTCAAATAGGGTGACATGGTATCACCCCCGGGTATGTGCGCGATAATATGGAATAGTGATTTGATGGCTTGGAAAACAACTCTTGGCACGTTCGAGGACTAACGTATGTGGAAGTGGGGGAGAATGTAATGACCCGACTTGTCGATTTGAATTATTACTCTTACTTCTACTATTTAAAGTCCTGAATAGCTTCATATGATGTACTATGACTTGTGTGCAAAATTTGAGGTCAATCGGGCTTGATTTGCTATGTTTTGGCATCGAACCTAGGATATTTTGACATCTATTCTTCAAGAGTACGTGGTATCACATTACGAAAATGAACTCCAAATTCAGTTTTTATTAAAGCATTAGATCCGCATTGAAATGTTGGATCCATAGCAAAAAGAATCGTCGAATTCGGACATCGTATGAGGAAGTTATGCCCATTTCCGTGTCAGGAACAATTTTCCGTCGCCGTCAGCGCCTAGCGTAGCGTGGGGCGCTAGCCCTGGCGCTGAGATGTTTAAAGGTACTGTAAATAGCGCCACAGGCAGCGCCCCACGCTACCTGTGGCACCCGAAACAGCTGAGACCCTATAAACGGGGGTTTTCTACCATTTTGACAAAAATAGAGTTGGGGAGCTCGGTTTGGGCGATATTTGGTCGATTTTCATGGGTAAACATTAGAATAAGTGTTCCTTATCCTATATTGATTATATTTCATGATTCCATACTCATTTACATCATGAATCCGTGAATTTATGGAAGAAAAATCAGATTTTTGTAAAATCTTTCAAAAATATAAAATGAAGATTTGAAGGTCAATCCGATATCGGAATTTGATGAAAATTGGTATGGGTGAACTCGTAATTGAATGGGTTGTCGGATTTTGTGAGTTTCGCCGGATTCCGAGACATGGGTCCCATGGGCGATTGTTGGGTTAAATTTGGATTTTTGTAGAAAATTTATATTTTCATATGGAATTTATTCCTACAATTTATATTAATTGAATCGAATTAATTATGCCTAGATTCGAGCTGAATGGAGCCGGAAAAATCGAGGAAAGGGCATCCTACTTGACGGATTGAGCGCAGTTTGAGGTAAGTGTCTTGCTTAACCTCAAGGGGGGGAATTACCCCTTAGGCATTGAGTCTTATGTGAAAATTGTGTGATTGGAAGCCGTGTACGTGAGGTGACGAGTACGTACTCGGGCTTATATGTGCAAATTTTATTGGTTTAAAATTTTAGGCATTTTTATGCATTAAATTGGATAATTGTTGGCACCTTGAATTATCACGCCTCGTTCCTTATTTGTCAAGTTTGTATTTTATATAATAAATTCGATGTAATTTCACTTGGATTTTACGTGAATTCCGTCTGTTTGTTGCTTTGATATTTTCTTGGAATTAAATCTATGATGGAACCCTTATCTGCAATATTTATTAATAAGTTTAAATTGAGGAGTTAATATAATTATCAAGAATTTGGATTAATGAAGGTGTTGCCCTATATTGAGTATTTTTCACCTCTGTTGATTGTTTTGAGGTTTATTATACGTGGTTTGGAGCCTTGGGCTATTCGTTGAGAAATTTATTGATTCTTCTACATATTTGGAATTTGGTTGTGGTCAGTGAAAAATTATGATATGAAATGTTGTATTGTGTTGTGGTTTAAACACTCTCTTTGATGTTATTTATGCTTCCTACCTTACTTGTTAATGATATATATGTGCTTGGTAAGGAACAGTGTAAAGCATGAAGGGTGATGCCATGCCATTTGAGTGTTCAAAGCTCGAAGGGTGATGCCGTGCCATTTGAGTGTTCAAAGCACGAAGGGTGATGTCGTGCCATTTGAGAGTGTAAAGCACGAAGGGTGATGCCGTGCCATTTGAGCGTGTAAAGAACAAAGGATAATGCCGTTCCATTGAGAGTGTAAAGCACGAAGGATGATGACGTGCTATTTCATTTATATTATCAGCTGAGGATGAGAGTAAAAGCACGAAGGGTGATGTCGTGCAATTATTTTTATGTTATCATATATACATGGCACGAAGAGTGTTTCCGTGCAGGCAAGGATAAGAGACATACATTATATTGTGATATCGTTTGGTTGTGTAAACATTCATGCCTTTATCTTGAAATGTTATTGTGCACCTATATTTTCTATGTGACTTGTAGTCGTTGTTGCTTCCTGTGTGCCTCCACTTTATTTCTTTTATATTTATTCGCATTTCTCCCACCTAGTTGGTACTATTATATGTATGCATGGTGAGGAATATATAAATGCACGAAGGGTGTTGCCGTGCCAATTGATTTGAATCACATATATATATATATTGGATGAGAATGAGCTAAGTGCACGAAGGTATTGCTGTGCCATTTGATGTGATATGTTGAATGTATTCCTCATGCCAGGAAAGTTAAATGAGGCGTCACATGGTGACTGTTATTCGAAAGAATTATATTAGAAAGATATTTATTCGAAAGAATTATATTATAAATATATTTACTTGAGAGAAGTATATTTGAAAGATATTTATTCGAAAGAATTATATTATAAATATATTTACTTGAGAGAAGTATATTTGAAAGATATTTATTCGAAAGAATTATATTAGAAAGACATTTATTTGAAAGAATTATATTATAAAGATATTTACTTGAGAGAAGTATATTTGAAAGCTATTTATTCGAAAGAATTATATTAGAAAGATATGTATTTGAAATAATTATGTTATAAAGATATTTACTTGAAAGAAGTATATTTGAAAAGGATTATATTCCAGAGATTTTTATTGAATAACTTAGATAAAAGATGTATATTCTGAAGGACCTAATTAATTTGTTGTACCTGTGTTTATTACTCGCTTGAGCAATATTTATGGTGTTCCTCTTACCTTGCTATTTAAATCACTAGTTGATTGATGTTGCTATTACTGCTATTTGTTTTCTATTATTTTTGCATGCTATATTGCACAGATTATTTGACTAGTGAGTGTCTCGACTGTACCTCGTCACTACTCCTCTGAGGTTAGTCTTGATACTTACTGGGCACCGACCGTGGTGTACTCATACTACACTTCTGCACATTTTTGTGCAGAGTCAGGTATTGGAGATATCGGACTTGAGCAGAGTTAAAGCGGGATTGTAAGGATTCAAGGTAGAGCTGCTTGGTCGTCGCAGTCCCTTGGCGTCTTTTCATTTCATTGTACTATTAATTTTTAATCAAACAGTATTGTATATTCGGTCCTCGTGATCATTCTATGTATTCAGTTAGAGTTCGTGACTAAGTACTACCAGTCTTGGGAGGTTGTATAAATTTAAACAAAATAGCTGCAAAATGTAATTGAAATCGGCTTACGTAGTTTTAGAGACTAGGTGCCATCTCGATGTCTGTGGTGGGATTTTGGATCGTGACAGATCCGAACATACGCCCAAGTCCGAAATCATCATACGAACCCGCTGGAACCTTTAAATCCCTGATTCCGAGATCGTTTACCCAAAAATCCAACCTTAGTCAATTCTTCCAACTTAGAGCTTGAATCTTGAAGTTTATCCTTCCAAATCAATTCTGGATAACTTGAAAACCAACACCGACGATTTAGGCAAGTCATAATACATCATGCGGAGATGCTCGAGCTCTCAAAACACCGAGGGAAGTGTAGATTCTCAAAACGACCAGTCGATTCGTTACATCCTCCACCACTTAAACACATGTTCATCCTCGAACGTGCCAGGAGTCATTCTAAATCTATCAAATCACGGTATAATCTTACTATGCATAAACCCAGGGGTGATCCCGCGTTACCTTGCCCCATATAAACCTGCCAACAAAAACTAACTAGAGATCCTTACTTCAACCTTGGTCCTTAAACCTTTGAACTCAATCTCTAACACCCCAAATTCATTACAAGCCCCAAATCTCACATCTACACACTATATAAGCCTGAACAAGCTGTATTAGGCCATAACCATAAACCCCAAGATGAAATCGCATGATGTGCCCCATCACTCGGACAATCACAGTAGGAACTGCTGACCACCATTACTGCCTGAAAACAAATCCATCCTCAGATCGATTAGAGCCTCGTTTAAAACCTTCATACCCCGCCGATGATGAAAGAAACACGCATAACCTCTTAACCACTCATCTGATCAATAATCCAAGAAACCCACTAGTCCGACCAAGGCCATATTGCCCGAATCCTCAGCAAACATAATATTATTCTTCCAAACCTTCCTCATCCCATTACCATAGTGACATTCTCAAGTCTAGAAACCTCATCTCAGCCATTACAAGCAGCCCCACCAACTAGTATCATCAGTAATCATATGGAACCCCACATAATACGATCCCGAACACCAACAAGTAATAATTCAGATATGACAGATAACTGTATGAGAGCTAAATAAGAAGACTACTAAACAAGTTAAGCAGGCAGGGAAATTTTAGCATTTTATTATGAACTATTTTCAACAAGGTGAAAGCAAAACTACATGAGGTAAACATCAGGAGTTACATTTCATCACAGTACCATTGCGGCGTGCAACCCGATCTCATTATATCAATCCACATAGGGTACCCCTAGAGCCATAATGCTCGGGCTCACTGATCGCATGTGCGTATTGCACAAACAAATGTAACCGTGGGAAAATTATCAGGAACAAACAATACTAAGAAGGACAAGCACAGCTATGGTGCAATAAGCAAATCAACATCACGAAGGCCGTCTCGCCCATAGTACCATGAAGCCTAAACTGAATTACAATATGCGTGTGAAGAACCATGTAACACTCATAATCCGTCATAGTATAGAGGAGAACATATAACATAAACCAAGGCGCGAATAACATTCATTCCGCCCGATGATATACATGTGGTAACAGCTGCGCAGGAGCAAGAAAATCCGATCTGATACAAAGTACGCATCTTTATTGGGCCTACCAATGGGCCCCCAATTCAACTCCGATCATCCCTGAAAGGACAAATAGCCCTCCAAAAGTCTACAACGACATAACTATAACACACACTATCATCTAGCTAGCTTTGGCCATATTTCACAGTCCACAACCACGAAACAATCTGTTTCTGAGAACTCCAACCTTCAAATCCATGGAACACATAAATCACCCTACCTGATCCCAACTCCACCGTCCAAATGTCTAACACATATCTCGTATATAATCATCCCATAAGGAATACTTCTATAATTCTTCCATGTCATATAACAAATTCTGAATCTCCCCGGTAGACTAACCAGGCGAGCATCGCAATATCAATGATGCATTCGTAAGTCAAAACACAATGCGCCTTCTGAAATACACACCCTTCTCAGGCAATACCAAGTAGTGATAGCATCCATTTAGACATCTGAAACCATCTGTGCTGTCTAAGAATACATAACTTTCCCTTCAAGACGGAACTGTGACCTTGCACATCCAAAACTCAATCTCATTCAGTCAGAAACATTCTATGTGATCTCATCTAGGAGGAAATCCCCATACGCAACATGTTTCCTTATACCAATAAGAAATATTCACCCCGAACGATAGAAATCATCGAGAACCCCTTGGAAATTCATTGGCACATACCCAAGCTATCATAACCGAATCCCTCTAACTCAACCAAGCCACGCAGTTGCCCAAAACCCATGAGCATTGCCACGAAACACCTGTGGAGACCCACCACATCATAAGTACCCAAGGAGCCGATCACATCATTACCGTGTTGATCCAATCTACTATCAAACCGCCATGTTTTCTCTGAGTTCCTTCTAGATTACCCTCAAGTTAATACCCCTCCTTGCGAGAACACCATGATCCTTACCCTCAAAGCTCGCCATAAGAGATTCTAGCATAAAAACCGCACTGCCCTAAGGCCCATAAGCCGTTGCATTCCCTCTTGGCACCCCAAAGTACCACAACCAAGGCACCCGCTCTGAAGGGACCTTCTGTGAATCTAAAGCCATTCCCTCCACCACTTAGTCTTCCTGTTAATGAAATGCATAATCCACAATGATATAGAAATACCGCGAGCCTAGACACCATCTAATGTAAATCTTAAACTCTAGCCATGACCACTATGACATCACTTAAGCTTCTTGAGTCTGAATTCATCAATAAGGCATGAGAGTCAAATTCGTTTCACAATTAAACAACACGAAAGCCTTTCAATACATCCATAACTCGACATTATACGCCACATCAAGACAGAAACCAATGCCCATTACCCCTATTTACACCTCAAGCAGACTCTTTTTGTCACATTCAATCACTTGAATATAGTTCGTAGCCATATCCTACTGGTCATTTAGTCACCCAACCACTCGCATGCCACAATCTCCACTCATAGGGACACTACCGGACGTATAAGTCCAAAAGCACATGCTCACACAACCGAAAACTCGTGCTCAAGCTACAGTCACAACCCGGCCTCAAGTCCTCCAGACTGACCCGTCATCAGCACACAAGAGTCATATCTCGCATCTCATCCAGGGACTCACAAGTCGTCAATGCTCCACCGATACCGAGCGCTCGCATGTGCAAACGAATGCATGGAAGGAATTCAAAAAGTTACGCTCCAAGCGGAATCAATGTCACACGATAAGGAAAGAAGGATGGGAAGTTTATCCTAAATGCCCTGCAACCTCTCGAAGATAGGTATGGACATCATCATACCGATCCGTAAGACTCTACTAGATACTTGCTCATGACTCGTAGAACCTATGAACCTAGGGCTCTGATACCACCTGTCACGACCCGAAATCCACTAGTCGTGATGGCACCTAACCCAACCCGCTAGGTAAGCCAATTAACGATTATCCATTTTTAATTAACTTAATAAAACATTTAAACAAAGGAATTTTCTAAGTCTTATACATCCCCAAGGACTGGCAGTACAAATCATGAGTTTCTACAAATAGAATTTACAAGCTGATATGAAGTAAATACATCTTCTATTTTTTTGTTTTTTTAGTAGCTATTTTATTAATAATAATAAAAGAAAAGAAAAGAAAAAAGAAACCACATAGGAAGAGTACAAAATAAGGGGACAATAGCACCAGTAGTGTTGCCTATATGCCTTGGCTATATATTCACTCCTCTGCGCCTCTATTATCTTATGATGGCAGCCTCATGTAGAGGATCATGGTGTAGCTGGAAATCTCACGAGGGCATATAATCTCATAGCCATTTGGATATTTTTCCAAAGGCATAGGACTAAGGCAACACAAACTGGGCTAAACCTTAACTTACTAATCCTATTGAGGCATAAAATAGCCTCACCTACTAGCATGCATGTAAAAAGTAAGAACTAGAAAGCACTAAATATTCTATGATCATTACAGAGTTTATAACATACTCTGTGATAATATTACAAATGAGTATACTAACATATTGATAGAATAAAATGTAGTAGGAATTAAATTCTTGTCCCTTCTTGCCCAAACTTGCAACTTCTTCAAGTTGTACCTCTTTGTCATCTTCATCAACCCTCTTCAAAATGTCTTCAAAAATCATAACTTCTTTTTTGAACGGTTGGACCTCGTGGATGTAGTTGGGGAAGCCTGCTTTTGTTTGGCAACTCTCATTGGAAGTCGCCTAAGAATTACTTCCTCACTCACCTTGCCGTCTCAACTCTTCTTCCTTGTATGATTCTTGTTACTTTGTCCATTGTGCATGGGTGATAAATTACCTTGTTTTGCTGCATGTGCTCGGCATTGTTGCAACATTGAATCTTCCTCTCTGTCTTCGTAAATATCCCTTCCCACATTTACAGGCTGTGGAAAATTTTGAGCAAGATCTTGTGTCATCAAGACATTTCTGTCTTGTGTATTTGCCAAAATTACCTTGTTTTGTTGTTGTTCTATGTCTTGTATCTTGTTCCTGTCCTTAGCCAAACGACCAGGGCTAAAAGCAGAATGATTTAGCGAGTTAACAGGTTTGGAACTTACGATCGCGTCCAGTAGTTTTCTGTCCTCCAAAGTGATCAGTGTTGCATTTAAGTCCTGCTTCTGCTTTGCATCGTTTGAAAGTAATATTAAAGCAGTTGAAGTGCTTGAATTTTGTGGCTGCTGTCCAGCAATTGACATTGCCGATGCCAAATCATGCGGCTGCTGTTCAACATTTGATGTTACAACATGTTGAGAGTTTGCAATTTGCTGCTGCTGTCCAAAAGCTGAAGGTGTTGCTGCATATTGATACTCCACAAGAGTGGCAGCTGGTGTGCTTCTTATAATCTACTGCTGCCCAGACCTACTTGGTATAGCATTTTTCATCCGAGTCGCACTTGTTGTGCTTGTTCCAAAATGTTGATGCCCAGCTTTAGGCACAAAAACTGGAGCTTTTGCATTAAGTTTGCTGTTGGAACTTAATATCGTAGAGCTGCCAATTTTTTGCAATGATAGTGAGCCAACTGAAAGCACACCTTCATCTTCGCTATCTTGATCATCATCCTCAGTCGAATTCCCAACAAACTCATCACCCCAGTTCTCTTCATCATCCCCCTCACGTTGGTCAGCCCAAAGTTTACTGGCCATGTCCCTCACCTTTGCTTGTATAATTTCTTTGTTATTGCCAGCGGACAGTATAGGTTGCCCAGATTCACCCCCATGTTCACCAAATGACTCGCACAATTGAGAGTGAATGTCATACACCGATGTGTTCACGGTGACCAATGGTTGCTTGAACATAAGATTGGCATTCAACATCATTTCAATCTGTGATTCTTTGATAATTTTCTCCACTTGTGGACTAGAAAAATGAATCGTAGGAGTGCTGGAACTAGGTACATGCTCTCCCTTTAACACTTCTGCCACGCTGCTATTTATAGCCTTTTGTCGAACTCCGGAAACCTTAGCCAAATTATCGTTGGTTCTGCCTCCCTTGTTACTGCTTGAAATTGGGCCTATTTGCTGGTTAAAAGAACCATCATTTAAGGTTGTTGTGTTAGCAATCTTCCCATCATAATCATTCACGTTGGCAAGAGCGTTAAAAGGATTCGAAATATTTCTCGAAATCTGCTCAACCTGCTGCACCTTGTTCTTATTTGGAGTGCCTTTTTTGCTGGACACCATTGTCTAATCTTTCTTAGTTGAGTTGTGAATTGTACCATCACCCTTAGGTCCTTGACAAACTGATTCAACAGCATCAATAGCAGCTCTATCAGTAGTTCTATTCAATGCACCATCAGTAGCAACAGTAGGTTTCAAATTCCCAATAGCAGGCTGCTCAACTCCAGCTAAAAGTTGTGGATCTTTAGCCTCTATTTGGTCCTTTAGAACTTGTAGTAGCTGCACACTCCAAAGCCATAACACCTACCTGATCTTGCCCCTCATCAGTCACAACAGTAGTTTTAAGGTCTGCCGATACAATTTGATTTCCATCACCCTGTTGTTCATTAGCACGGCTTGCATTATTTCTTGTATCCACCTGAACACTAGCGTTAGGAACACCAACAACACCTTCGTTGACATTAACAGCCTGTTGCACTCCTTCAGTCTGAAAATTCAAAATCTGATGCTTCTTACATTCATTATCCTCCAGTAAACCTTCCTCCACAATTTGAACACCAGATGCACCAACAGCAGGCATTGCATTATTCAAGCCATTTCCTGTTAGTTTTGTATCAGCTTCCCTTATCAAGTGTGCAGCTGATATTTTTTCTTTGTTAGCTCGATCACCAGTAGCATCCAAAGACAGTGGAAGTGAGTCACTCTGCCCAGCTACGCCTACATCATGAGTAGTCTTAGTAATAGCTCTTTCTACAGGAACCAAAGCAGTACTAGAAACAGCTGCTGCATGTGATGTCTTGATCAATTGTTCTGCATATTCATGAGCCTTTTGAGGTGCTTCTACAATCTGTGTAGAAGCTGTAGGATTCTTGTGATCTCCAGCACTTCGATCACCATCATTGAAAGCCCTGCTCTCATTCAACAATTGGCGCAAATCTCCTTTGTATTTTGCGCCAGCAATTTGTTCTTGCCGGGTATGAACTTCTTCGATCTGAGCATCATCCTCACGATTTCTTTGTTGAAGTCTTCGACATGTATTTTCATTGTGGACTTGGTGCTTACAACAATTACAATACAAAGGTAAATTGTCGTAGACGATCTCTTGAAAACCCTCCAGTATTTTTCCAGACATTTTATCGACGCTTTGCAATATTACACGATTTGGATGTTTGTAGAGCAAATCTAATATCACCTTCACCCTAGCTGTGCTAGGTCTGGACTTTATTTGTGTTGCTTTATCAATAGCAATAGGTTTTCCAGCTGCCGACGCGATCGATAAAAGTGAAGACATTGCAAACATTTCTTGTGATAGATTTGGCAGAGATATCCAAACAACAGCCTTTGTTGTCTCCTCCCTTGGAGTAAAACCAACCGTCCAAGGGAAAACTCGATACTGATATTCATTTCCATTATACAAGAAGTAGTTTACTGCACGAGATAAGGAAATTACATAATCATCATTGTGATCAAACCTTAACAGCAATTGCAGTGGTGCCAGCAAACCTATGAGGCAGCGACCTTTTGTGCCGATGTGTTTTGGCAGCAGCTCACGTAATATTTTTAAATCTGGTGCACCTGGAGATAGTTTAATCACAATAGCCTGATGTAAACCTTTCTCAATGGCAAATTGTTGGCGTTCTTCAATGGTGAAAACAACAGTGGGCCCTTCATGTATGATTTGGACAGGTTTTATTGTTGATTTTGTGGCTGTTTTGGATGCGATTTGTGCAGCATATGTAGTTTTAGTTAAAGGCTCTCCCATAGCCACAGGCTGGGGAGAGGATGATGCATCCATGGAATGTTTCAACGCGCCATTGTTGTACAAGAAACAGAAGAAAACAGCAGCGACGAGGTTCTCTGAAAACAAAACTGGGCGCGACAGTGATCGTCGAACTATTTTCAAGATCTGTTATAGATGGCTATGGATTTGAGGATGAAACCAATTGGGGATTGTGCGCAAAGAGTAGGAGCTTCTTTTGACACCAATCTTGTGAATTTTCACCGCCGGACGTGGTTGTTATGGCGCCTGAGCAGTGGCGGCGCTACTATTCACATCAGTCATCATCTTGTGTTTGAAAAGGACATAAACAAAATTTATTTTAAAAAAACAATCTAAGGCTAGCATGAACAAGAGCTACAACAGAAACGCAGGTGCATCTTTAATTCCGGCAACCATCGAGCACAGCAACAACAACAGCCAACATCTACACGCAATGTGCAGAAGTGTAGTATAAGTACAACCGCCCTCATGTACTGAGTAAGTATCTTGTCTAACCTCGTCGAAGTAGTGACGAGTCTTTGGTTAAAATGCTCATTGATAAAACCTATAATGTAAACTAATAATAGAACTATACTATAGTACAACAGAATAGAGCACGCGAAACGATTATACAAAGCAATTACAGAGTACTAAAAGAAAACACAATTCAACAGGTATCAATATCTCACCCAATCCTTTCCCGAGAGCGAAAGCCAATAAATCTCAACAACTACCTCAAAGCTTTTATAATGTGAGAAATATACTCAATACATCAAATCCAACGGCACGGTAACACCCTTCGTGCATTTAGTGCATCCTCACCAATTATGCATAAAACGGTACCAACCAAATGATAGAAATGCCGATAACAGAAATGACAGAGTGGGAAATACGCAAATAGCTTTGGAGGATGAGAATGTATATGAGAACATCCGTAACAGACTGAACAGAAAACATAGAGATAATGACAATGATTAGGAAAAAGGAATGTAACTTCGACTAATTAGCAAGGTGGAGGCATGAAGACAAATATGACAAATAAGAAAGCAGTCACATGATCTTTATAAGTTAGCAAGTAGGGACATGAACGTCTAATATGGAAGAAGACCTACACTTAAGTGCAACAAAACAGATGAGATGGATGAAATCATAACAACAGGAAATAGGCATGATATTAACAAGTTTAAACAACTAAAAGGCATGATAGTATGACAACAAAGGTGATAGAGGATAAAGACAGAACAGTAACGACATATCACATAAGAACTGTGAACACGACAATAACAATTTCAGGTAAAGACATGAAGGTATCTGCAAGAAAGAAATATCACAACATAATGCATGTCTCTCGTCCTCACTTGCACGGAAACACCCTCCGTACCATGAACTTTCCATAACATGAAAGCGTAATAATATAAATACAATAGCACCGCATCACCCTTCGTGCTTTTACTCACATAACATGGCACGGCATCACCCTTCGTGGTTTTACTCTCAATAATATAGCACAGCATCACCCTTTGTGCTTTTACTCTCAATAATATGTCACGGCATCACCTTTCGTGCTTTAACTCTCAAATAATATGGCACGGCATCAACCTTCATATTTTAACTCTCAAATAATATGGCACGGCATCACCCTTCGTGCTTTACACTCTCCCTCACATAATAATGTATAAACAAAGGCACGGCATCACCCTTCATGCTTTACACTCTTCCTTACCAAGCATATGAATATCAATGACAAACAAGACAGGAAGCATAAATAACATCAAGGAGAATGTTTAAACGGATATTTTAAATGAATCACAATCACAACTTTCCAAGCCAACAATAGTTCAATAAACCCATAAGAACCTTATTATTCAAGTATTCCAACAAATTTCACAAATGATCTACAACACAAGTATAGAATCTAGTATCTCAAGAATATCGGTCGTAGCAATGTATTAATGATTATGTATATTGATGACCGAATTAAACACACCAATGTATTCTCAGAATTTTCATCAAATTTGATCAAGTTATAATAAGCTAAGTCATAGTTTCTAATATTTAATACTATATTCTTAGTATCTAGGAGCCAAGTAAGGCATGAGACAAGAAGGTCACGTGATTCTACAAGATGCAATCTATAACATAATTTACCTCCGAACATGGTTACCCTGGCACATGCATATATGCTCGTCACCTCATATATGTATCACCCCCGCATGTAGCAAACAATATCAAATAGTAGAAAAAAATTTCTCAACAAAGTTAGGAAAAATACTTACCTCAAAGAAGGCAAACCGATACTCAAAAATGAACTCCTCGGGTGATATGACCTCCGGGCGGCTCAAATCTAATCAAAATAACTTCAAAGCACAAATAAAACTCGTAAGAGACTATTCCGGATCATAAAGCCTCAATCTTTAACAAAGTCTAAATATCGACCCAAAAGTCGACCCCCGGGCCCGCACCTCGGGACCCGATAAATTTTACAAAATACGGCCACCCATTTAAGTACGAGTCCAACCATACTAGTTTCACTCAAATCCGACTCCAATTCGATGTTCAAAACTAAAAAATTCATATTATGAACTTTAGGCCAAAACCTCCAATTTTCTCTATATAAGTCATAATCCAATTACCAAAAATGAGGGTAGCTTCGTGATATAAGATCAAAAATGAGTAGAGAATACTTACCCTAGTCCACAAGATTACAATTGCTCCAAGAATCACCTCAATCCGAGCTTGGAAATGTTAAAATAAAGTCAAAATTGTAATTTTTAAAAGAACACTGCCCGGGTCTTTTATTCATCGCGAACGCGAAAGAACTATCGCATTCGCAAAGAAGAAAATAAAAGCTGCCCAGAATAACCTTCACGAACCCGATGAACAAGGGACAAGACTTACGCGAACACGTAAGAGACACGCGAACGTGAAGAGGAAAATTATAACTAGTGCCCGGGGCCTGGTTTGCACTTCGCGAACGCGACATATGGAATGCGAACGCGAAGAATGAGGTGGAAGAACTTCGCAAACGCGAGAGGGTAGCTACAAACACAAATAGGAAATATTTCACCCTCCAAAATAATACTACGCGAACGTGAGTGCAAGGACGCGAACGCGATGAAGGAAAACCAGATGACAGATTCAGCATTTCAAAATAGGAGAAAACTGACCCATAGCACAACTGGAACATACCCGAGGCCCCCGGAACCCCATCCAAATATACCAACAAATTTCATAATATAACACGGACCTACTCGAGGCCTCAAAACATACAAAACAATATCGGAACGATGAATTATACCTTAATTCGAATTCAATGAACTTGAAACTTCAAACTTTCACAACTGATATTGAAACCTATCAAATCACGTCCGATTGACCTCAACATTTGCACACAAGTCACATTTGACATTACGGACCTGCTCTAACTTACGAAATTGGATTCCGATCCCGATATCAAAAAGTACACTTCCGGTCAAACTTCTCAAAAACCTTCAAATTTCTAACTTTTGCCAAACGACTCCAAAATGACCTACGGACCTCCAAATCCATTTCCGGACGCGCTCCCAATACCAGAATCACCATACGGAGCTATTCTAAGACTCGGAATCCCAAACAGACATCGATAACATTGAAATACATTTCAACCCAAATATGATAAAATTTTTCCACAATGCTAACTTCCACAATAGGCGCTGAAATGCTCCCGAGTTATCCAAAACTCGATCCGAACATACGCCCAAGTCCGAAATCATCATACGAACCTGTTGGAACCTTCAAATCCCGATTTCGAGATCGTTTACCCAAAAATCCAACCTTAGTCAATTCTTCCAACTTAGAGCTTGAATCTTGAAGTTCATCATTCCCAATCGATTCGGAATAACTTGAAAACCAACACCGATGATTTACGCAAGTAGAATACATCATGCGGAGATGCTCGAGCTCTCAAAACACTGAGCGAAGTGTAGATTCTCAAAATGACCAGTCGGGTCGTTACACACATTCATCCTAGGTTATATCGAAGATAAACCTAGTCTGGTCGGTCTTCATCTTCCCTTTCTCCTCTCTTCTGATCACACCCCATATCTCCATTGATGACCAAATTAAGCTGGGGTTTCGACTTTCTAAATACAGGAAAAAAATTATATTACTCCTTGAAACGAAGAACCATGGGAACCACTTTTATATTAGAATATATCAAACTATGCAGAAAAGGTTTATCTTTGTTTGTACGCATTTCCAGTTAACCGGAAGTAATTTTAAGTTATTTACCAACAATTGTACTATAACAAAATGAATATCTTAAAATGCAATGGATGAAGTTATATTTTTATTTATCTTAAAGGTATCTTTCTTAAGTATTTCTCCTTTCCATGAGAAAGAAATTTTTGCCGGTAACATGTTTTTAATCGAATTTTGTTTACGAGAGAAGTATTAGAAGGGAAAACATTGAAATAAGCTTGTTACTTCTTTTGAGAGAAGAAAATAATAAAACTTCTTTCTATAACTAAATGTTCTTTCTTTTATTCGGTTATCTTACCATATTAGCTTACTATTGTAACCGATTGCTATTATTACTTATTTTTCTTTTATCTTAAAATGGAGTGTCTATCGGAAATGTTGTCTCTATTTTCACAAAGCAAGAGTAAAGTTTGCGTACGCACTATTCTTCCCAAATTCCAGTCGTAGAATTACACTGAGTTTATTGTTGTTATCGTAAAAGTACCAAACTTCAACCGTCAAAAAGCGACCAAACAAAAGAGAGCATATTTCTCTTGTTTGGAAAAAAGTACAATCCTTTTCTCGCACCTTTTCCATACCCCTTTTCTGTCGCACACAATCTATAACTGCCCCTTACAATAGAACAATTCTGCAAATCCTCTAACTAGCCACCTTTATTTTTAACCATGAAGAAAAAATTATGCCTTTGTTATTGTCCCGCCGTCATTGATAAGGAGGGTTTTCCGATCAACTTTCTCCAGAAACTGTTCCCTTATCTACTAAAGTACTAATTGGTAAAAAACCAGAGAAAAAAGCACTATTTTCTCTACCAAAACCGTCGTTTTTAAAGCATAATAAGAACCTCCACAAACTTCCAAGTTATTCTCGTCGGAAAATCTTTACATACAAGTTCTTCCCTCGACTTCTTAAAGCCATTCTGTTTCAAGATCCCATGGTCAGTTTTTCTCCTCTTAAGTTTTACTATCTTTTATTCCTTTAATTCCTTAGTCTTATCGAACCTCTGTATAAAACTATAATATCTCTGTTTACATTTCTGCACTTTACCATTTCATTACTTTATACTAATCAAAACACATACAGTTAGACAACTAAATCAATTTTAGTCAACTATATGATCACTTCAAGTCGACTGATTATAATTTAGAAGGCCACAATTCACTGCCCCTTGGAGCAACGGTAAAGTTGTCTCTGTCTGACCTATAGTTCATGTGTTCGAACAGTTGAAGCAGTCACTAGTGTTTGCATTAGAGTAGACTGTCTACGTCACACCTTTAGGTGCGGCGCTTCCCCGGATCCTGCATGAATGTGGGATACTTTATGCAGCGAGCTGCACTTTTTTTTACAATTTACTCCCCCCTCGTACTTTTGATTTATGACAATGTTTTTATTTTCTTTCTTTTTGATGTATAAATTTATGGGGTGACAGAGAAATATCCAGCAACTTGAGTTTGAATTGAAAACAAACAGTCGGAATAATGATGAAAATTGCTTCAAAAAGTTGGATAATCATGAATCAAGGAAACCAGAAATGAAAGTCGAGAAAGTTAATCAGATCCTACAAGACAAAGTCACTTCTGTTTCACATGAATATCCAAAGTCGTTATCATCAAATTGTACAAAGCCAAAGTACATTACTACTTCAACATCATACGACCAGCAGAAGAAATCTTGTTCGTTGTTGTATTTGATTGTTTTTGCTCTTTTTATGAAAACTTTTCTTGGTAAATATTGGGCCATAATGTTAACACTATCATGGCTATATTCTGTTCCTTCTCGGTCTCACTACGTTCAACTATGTCAAAACTAAGCTAGATCTGCCATGGATATGGAGGCAGGGTCTAGTGAGAGGAAGAGAGGAAATGTAGAGAGAGAGCCAGAGGATCGTATAGAGAGAATGTAAAATTGTATTTCTTTCTTCTTATTTACAGTGTAGAAAAATGTGCCTAATATATACATATTAACAATATGTCCTAACTAGCCAACTAATGGATGTATCTAGAAGAGTGCATATTAAATAACACAATGTACAAGTAACCTCAACTACACTTTATATCTCTACACTCCCCCCTCAAGTTGAGAATGAAAAATATTTTTCATTCCAACTTGGACAAGAGAAAAGCATGATGCTGATGCCCAAGTGGCTTTGTCAAAATGTTTGCTGGTTGTTGTTGACTTGATATGTGAGAAGTCTCAATCAGCCCCTCTTGTATCTTCTCTCTTATTAAGTGACAGTATATTTCGATGTGTTTTGTTCTCTCATGATACATAGGATTCGCTGCAATTTATAATGCAGCTTTGTTGTCGCAGAACAGCTTCATTGGCAACTACACATCCATTCTTAACTCTTTCAGCAAGACATTGAGCCAAACCAGTTCTGCTCCTATGTGTGTCATGCTTCTATATTCTGCTTCAGCAAAACTTCTAGAGATAGTACTCTTCTTCTTAGCTTTCCAAGATATTAATGAATTGCCTAGCTTAATACAGTAGCCAGTCACAGATTTTCTTGACATGGGACAAGATGCCCAATTAGAGTCACATTAAGCTTCAATTTGTTGTATCCCTTTGCTTGACACGAGGATTCCTAGCCCTGACTATCTTTCTATGTACCTGACTATATGTAGGGTTGCCTCATAATGAGATCTCTTGGGTGCATGCATGAACTGACTTAGGCATCGAACTGCATAAGAGATGTCTGGTCTATTTATTGTGAGGTACAAAAGCTTTCCAATTAACCTTTGAAAACTCCCCCTGCTTTCCAGTATTTCATCAGAGGTGTCAACATTTATACTTTTATCAAATTATGTACTTGTAAACAATGAATAATCATCTACATATACCAGCACAAGCACAAACTTATATTTGTCATCCTTGGTAAACAATGAATAATCATGTTTGCTTTGAGAAAAAATCAGAATCTAAGAGAGCTTGAGTTAGTTTTAAATTCCATTGCCTAGATGCTTGTTTTAAACCATATAAGGATTTTAGTAGCCTACATACTATATGCTCCCCTAGATACTAAAGCCTTGTGGCAGGAACATGTAGACCTCTTCCTCAAGCTCACCATTGAGGAAGGCATTATGAACATCCATTTAGAAAACAAGCCAGTCCTTAAGGGCTGCAGTAGCAACTACAGTCCTAACAGCAGTTAACTTGGCCACAGGGGAGAAGGTATCATGGAAATCCGGACCTTCTTGTTGTGTGTATCCCTTAGCAACTTGCCTGGCTTTGAACCTTTCTATTGAACCATCTGCATTATATTTAATCTTGTACAATCACTTGCACCCAATGGGGACCTTACCAACAGGCAGATCCACTACTTTCCAGGTGTAGTTCTGCTCTAGAGCCTCAATTTCCAATTTCATGGCTTTAACCCACCTAGCATCTTTACTAGCTTGAGAGAAACAAGAAGGTTCAGTGTCTGAAGAAAAAGAAACCAAGAATGACTTAAAATGTGAAGGTAGATGGGAATAGGAAATAAATTGTTGAATGTGATACGAAGAGGAAGAAAACGTAGTGGGTAAGGGAGGATGTACATAATCAGTTAACCAAATAGAAGGTCTGGTGACCCTTCCTGTCCTTCTAGGTTGATCAGGAGTGGTGATGACATGACGAACAGAGGTAGGAGAAGGGGCATGATAGGTTGCCATAAGTTCAGATGGAATAGTAGTTTATGGTGAATCAGGGGAGACAGGTGTAGACTCAATTGGAGAAGCTGAATCAAGGGAAGGTGCAGGTATGGGATTAAGAGGGAGTTCAGGATGAAAAGAAGAAAGAGAAGATGCATTGGAAGGAAGGAAATAAGAACTGGGAAATTTGAAAGGGAAGATATGTTCTTTGAACACAACATCCCTGTTGACAAAAAATTTCCCAGATTCAATGTCATAGAATTTGTAACCCTTTTGATGTAAGGAGTAACCCATGAAAATAGCAGGCCAAGACTTGGCAGAAAACATATCACTATAATGGGGTCTTGTGGCATAACACAAACATCATAAAGTTCTCATATGATGTAGGTTAGGAGGATGACCATGGAACAACTCATAAGGAGTCTTTCCATTTAAAACACTACTAGGCAATATATTAATGATGTAGGTTGTTGTAAGTATGCACTCACCCCAGTATTTTAAAGGAATGTGGGCTTGAAATCTCAAAGCTCTACTAACTTCAAGAAGGTGTCCGTGTTTCTTTTCCACTACCCCATTTTGTTGAAGGGTGTGGACACAACTACTTTGATGTATAATTCCTTTGGATTTGAAAGGAGTGGAATATAGTGTATTAAAGAATTCATAACCATTGTCTGATCGAAAGATTATAACTTTGGAAGAAAATTGGTTTTCAATCAATTAAAGGAAACTATTTAGAACAACAAATACATCATTTTTGACTCTTAATAAGAAAGTCCAAGTCATTCTAGAGTAATCATCAACAAGAATAAGAAAGTAACTGAAGCTACAATGAGTACAAACTCTATATGGACCCCAAACATCCATATGTACCAATTCAGATGCAGAAGTAGACTTGGAAGTACTAATAGGAAATGGTAACCTGGTTTGCTTAGCTAAAGGACAAATTGGACAACTACAATCAATAGATTTTGACAAGTGATTTCTAATTGTAGGAATTTCCAGCAAAATATTTTGTGGTGCATGACCAAGTCTTTGATGCCACAAAACATTTGAGTTATTCTAAAGAGAAAAGGACAAACTCTTGGAGGCAGGAGCAGCAGCAGGTGTGTAAGGATTGAGAATGTACAGCCCATTTTTTTCACTACCAATCCCCTTCACCTTGCCACTAAAGAGGTCCTGAAACAGACAGAAATCAGGATAAAAAGCTACTAAACACTTTAAATCCTTAGTGTATTTGGAGACAAGCAACAAGTTGTATTTGAATTGTGGAACATATAATACATTGTGTAAGACTTGTTGATTGGGCAGAGAGCAAGACCCTGAATGAGTAATCTTAGTACTATCCCCATTAGGTAAGTGCACAAAATTAGAAACAGAATTAGAAGGTATAGATTATGATTGAGAAAATAGATGTAAGGAGGAAGTCATATGATTTGAGGCTCCATAATCAATTATCCAACAGCCATGGTTAGTAATGGATTTACCTGCCATGTTAGCTGTCTCATATTCAGTTGACCCTGCCATATTTGCCATCTCTATTGCAGCTGATCCTTTGTTCTTGTCTAGCAACATAAGTATCTGTTGATATTTCTCATGGGTAAACATAGGTACAGATGTTAGACCTCATGTATGTCCAGTGCCTTTTATCCCAGTAGTATACATCTCCTCTTGTGCCTTCACATTTGCATTGTGTGCCACTGCTGAAGCACCATTGTAACCTTCTCTTCTCCTATTGTTGTTGTTGAACTTAGGCCTTGTTGGATGACCAATCAGCTTGTAGCAATTAGCTTTTGTGTGCCCCTTCATGTGGCAATAGTCACACTGCAAGTTCTCATTCCTCCTAGGCCTTGCATTGGAGGCATTAATTGATATCATAACACTGGATTCTCCATCCATATGTGCAATTCTTAGGATTCCACTTTGCACTCCTAAGTTGCTATTTAATCTCTAGCTTTCCTCCTGGATTAACATCGAATAAGCTTGATTAATTGTAGGCGTAAGATTCATCATCAGAATTTGGCTCCTTTGTGGGGCATATGTATCATTCAGTCCCATTATAAACTTCATCAATTTTTGTTGTCGTAAAAAAACAACAAATTCTCTAGAGTTTACACAATCACACCCAGGAAATGGTATAATCGACTCAAACTCAGCCCAGATATCATTTAACTTTGAGTAATAAATTGAGACACTCGATATTCCTTGAGTCAGACTGCTAATCTCTCTGTTCATGTGATACACCTTAGTCGCGTTTACTTTGTCAAACCTTTCTCTAAACGCTTCCCAAACCTTTTATGCATTCGAGGAGTAAACGATTCCTTTCCTAATCTCTTGAGCCACTGAACTCATGATCCACGACTGTACAATATAGTTACATCGATCCCACTGGTGCAACCTGAACGAATCTGCTCCATACTTCTCCCTAGTGCAGGTTCCGTCAATAAAACCTATTTTATTCTTCACTAAAAGCGACATTTTCATAGAACAACTCCATTCCGAGTAGTTCTCTGTTCCGACCAACAATTGAGGAATTAACGCAATCCCCGGCGTGTCTGAGGGATGAACAAATAGCGGATCGTTGCAACCGAGCAATTGACTGCTTGCATGTGAAGTTCCGACTCCAATTTGTGGAGAATCACCCGTCATCGTAGCTGAATTCGACAATGGTCAGAAAATAGGGTTATAATGAATATCGATGAAGAAAGAACTGATTTGGGGAAATTGAGAATGACTAGAAGCTTCAGATTACAGATCGTACTCGACCTGCTCTGATACCATGTCAAAACTAAGCTAGATGTTACGACCCAAAATCCCACCACGTGATGGCACCTAGTCTCTAAGACTAGGTAAGCCGATTTCAACTACATTTTGAAGCCATTTTTTTTAAATCTAACATCCAAAATAATTACAATACACAACTTCCCAAGACTGGTAGTACTGAGTTACGAACTCTAACTGAATACATGAAATGATCACGAGGACCGAATATACAATACTGTTTGATTATAAATTAACAGTACAATAAAATGAAAAGACTCCAAGGGACTGCAACGGCCAAGCAGATCAAACATGAATCCTTATGATCGCGCTATAACTCTGCTCAAGTCCGATATCTTCAATACCTGGCTCTACACAAAAATGTGCAGAAGTGTAGAGTGAGCACACCACAACGGTGCCCAGTAAGTATCAAGACTAACCTCAATGGAGTAGAGACGAGGTACAGTCAAGACACTCACTAGTCTAATAACCTGTGCAATATAATATATAAAATAATAGGAAATAAATAATAATAAAGGCAGAATAAAATAACCAGTGACATGCACAACAGACATCAAGAACACCATTAATATCACTCAACAATTAATAAACACAATTACACCCAATTAAATCAAGCCCTTCAAATAAATGTCTTTCACATAGTTCTTCCAGATAACTCTCT
>AWOL01S0005921.1:46517-57038 GCA_000715115.1 Nicotiana otophora
TTTCAAATAAATATTTTGAATATAATTCTTTCAATTAAAAAGTCACCATGTGACACCTCATTTCAAAATCATCAAAATACGGGTCTCAGTCCATTTTCATATTTTTCGTAAATACGGGTCTCAGCCATTTTCATATTTCCACGACACATCGTGCCCATAATTTAATCATCATATTTTCCCGACAACTCATGCCCTCATTTCATATCACAACTGCACAGACAATTCACGTGCCAAATATCATTATCATTTCATCACAGCACCTCGTGCCCACATTTTATATCACAACTGCACGGACAATTCACGTGCCACTATCCCCATTTCATATCACAATTCACTGTATCTCATGCCCACATTTTATTTTATAAACCGCCTGGCAATAGCCACAGACTCCCAATTTCAACAAAATCAGATTATTATCAATTTACTTACAACACGATAAGTTGCACAAGATATAAAAATAAACACAAAAAATCACATTACATGAAAATTTTCAACACCACAACCCCACATTATCACATATCGTCCCTGACAATAGCCACCCTTATCGCTCCTATTGCCACCCTTATCGCTCCTATGGCCACCCTTATCGCTCCGCCCAGACAATATCAATAGTCACCCTTATCGCTCCGCCCAGATAATATCAATAGCCAACAAACACAACAGTGAAATGCCACCCTTATAACCACATAATATCAACGATGAAATGCCACCCTTATCTCCCCAAAATAACAACTCACACAACACAACAATTTACACGGGAAATTATCACAACAACATAACAAAAATTAATTCATATCACAATTTTCCCAATGGCCAAAACCAAATTTCAAAGCTACAACTAAGTCAATTAATTTCACAGCAAATAACCAAATGCTCCACACAATGTGTACAACACCCAAAGATAATCAATAGAGATAGAAATTACTCAACATAAAAGCAAAGTTTTCATAAAATATCAAATTTTTAATAATTATATAAACGCCTCTTCTTAAGCTTATTTAATTAATTATTTGCAAAGGGGAAAATTCAAAATGAAATTAAATTTCAATAATTATCAAGCCAACAAATTCACAATATTTCATAAATAATCAAATAACAATCACATCACATTGTCATATAACAACAGAGTCAACAACAAGGGTTTAGGCACGACAAGTAGATGATACAATATATGCCAATAATTATCCAATTTACTACACAATATGCTCAAGACTTTAACTCAATACAATTTGCACATATAAACCAAGTACGTAGTCGTCACCTCGCGTATATGATTTTCAATTACCCAAGTTACACATAAGACTCAATGCCTAAGGGGAATTTTTCCCACTCGAGGTTAAGCAAGACACTTACCTTTTTGAAGTTAGGCTGATATTCCAAAATAGCCTTCTTGTTTGAATTGACCTCCGGACAGCTCAAATCTATCCAAATTAATTGTATAACTTCATTAAAATTCATCGAAAATAATTTCGGATAATAATATGTCGACTTAAAAGTTTATTCCAAAAAGTCAATAAAAGTCAACGCGGGACTTGCCTCTCGGAACCCGACATATGTTTCATGAAATCCGAACACCCATTCCGATACGAGTTCAACCATACCAATTTTATCGAATTTCAATAGCAAATCGACTTCCAAATCTTAAAATTTAAACCAAGAGGGTTTTCTAAATTTTTCAACCCAATTCACTAATATAGTGATAAAAACTACAATATATTCATGTAAGTTAACCAAAATCAAGTTAGGAATTCTTATCCCCAATATGTACCTTGAAAAACTCTCGAAAAGTCGCCTTCCCCGACTTTCCTTGGTCCAAAAATGGAAGAATGACACAAATTTGGACTTTATTCTGCTGCCCAAGGGTTTGTTCTTCGCGTTCGCGAGACTCCCCTCGCGTTCGCGAAGAACAAATTCTTCAAAAGTCATTTTCAAACTCTTCTCAGACAGCCTTTAGTATAATGGTCATAACTCTTTGTACAGAATTCCAAATGATGAATGGTTTGACTTTCTAACAACTAGACGCCAAGGGCTATAATTTTTATTTGTTACTCATCTCCCAATTCCTTATAGATTACGAGATATAAGCTTCCAAAGTTAGCCCTATACAACAGAGATTTCCAAACTCTTCCCGGACAGCCTATAGTGTATCCACCATAACATTTTGTATACAACTTTAAATGACAAATGGTTTACCTTTATGAAAACTAGACACAAAGGGCTAGAATTTTTACTTTTGGATCATCTCCAAAATCCTTATAGAATGCGAGATATGAGCCTCTAAAATCAGACAACGAACAGCAAAATTTTCTTCTTTGTGAACTCGAGAACCTCTTCGCGAACGCGAAGAACAAAGTCCTAACAGCAAAATCCTTCTTCGCGAACGCAAGAGGATCCTCGAGAACGCGAAGTACAACACCAGAACCAGCAACTAGCAGCATCAAAACACCCAAACTCGGTCCGGAACCACCCCGAATCAAACCCGGGGGCCCGGGACCCCGTCCAATCATACCAACCAGTCCCAATACATAACACGAACCTGCTCGAGGCTTCAAATTACATCAAACAACATCAAAGCCATGAATCATACCCCACTTCAAGCCTAATGAACTTTGAAATTTCAAATTCTATATCTTGTGCCGAAACACATTAAATCAATCTGGAATGACTTCAAATTTTGCACACAAGTCATAATTGACATAACAAAGCTATTCCAATTTCCATAATCGGATTTCGGCCCCGATATCAAAAAGTCAACCCTCGGTTAAACTTCCCAAAAATTTATTTTTCGCCATTTCAAGCCAAATTCCTCTACGGACCTCCAAATAATTTTTCGGGCACGCTCCTAAGTCCATAATCACCATACGGAGCTATTGACATCATCAAAATTTTATTCTGGAGTCGTCTTCACACAGTTCCGACTACAGTAAAAATCCTAAGACTTAAGCTTCCATCTCAGGAACTAAGTGTCCCAAATCTCTCCGAATCATCTGTAAATCAAACTCGACCACACACGCAGGTCATAATACATATTGCGAGGCTTCTCAAGACCTTAAGTCACTGAACGGGGCGTAAATTCTTAAAATGATAAGTCGGGTCATTACATTCTCCACCTCTTAAACAAACATTCGTCCTCGAACATGCTAAGAATCTTTCTGAGGACGTTAAATTACTGAGTATATTCTTGCACACATACTTGTGAGTGATTTTACATCCCCGTAATTTAACACGGGTTCGACAACACCATCTCTATTGGGATTATTCTTTTCTCCATTCTTATAAGCTTTAAAGCAAAATCCCTAACTCTCTAATCATTTCCAAAAATGCCTGAATTCTCACAGCAACACACAGGATTAGTCTCAACTGGCTATAGCAACTCGTGCCTATGCACAAATAAATTTCCTCAATAGTGTTGAAGTAACTCAAAACTTTCTCTGGGGTGCTATATTATTTCCCGCTTAGGATCATTCGCCCTCAAACACATAACATATTTATCTCTTCTTTTGCAAATTCTCAATCCTCCAAATTTTACTAACTCCCAAATTTTTCAGAAATTTCGGCAGAGTCTCCCCTGTAATTGGGCCTATCCACCTGCCAGAGTAACACCCAAACAACTCCTAACAACATATCCACAATCCAACAAAATACCACAGGATATATATCAATAACATTAATCTCAGCATTGCCTGATCATAATGATATCAGGACATGAAGCACATCATATGTATGCTCATCACCACATCACTGGTCTTAAACGTTGTTCATAATTAATTCCAACATCATTAATTAATCTCATATTAATCATCACCTCGTTTCGAATTTTCACAACACTGACAACAGAACGTGAGTCATGAAGACCTCATGATTACTTACTCGGATTAATGAGTCATATTTAACGCCACTTGGGCACTCACCTCATAGGCTAAAACTCAATATTTACAGCACAAAAATGGATGAATATGAACAGCAAAATATACAAGCATTATCAAATAAGCCTGTTATTCCCTATTAATATTATTACACAAATTAAATTTCACATGGGAGAATTTTAAACTTATAAACATTTCACCACAAGGACCTCGTCCTTATATAACTTCCATCGCGGCTTGCAGCCCGGTTTAAATATTTTACATCATATATAAAATTCGAGGATCTCGTCCTTAACTCCGAGTCACAAGTATTTTGCACATTGTGCCAATTACAATTTTTAATTTCCTTTCTTTTTTCTTTTCAATATATTTCATAAATAATTTTCACAACATATAATGAACCCTCATACCGGTAGGGCGTAGAATTCATAAAAATTGGAATCAATTATTCCGAAACACATTAAACCCATTGTATCGAATAATAAAATTTTGCTTTTGGACTTATAGCCCTCAATGGTGCACAAAATTAAAATGACACACACAGGCTCACATCTCTAAATCTCCCAACAGGGATACACATATAAGTAGGTCACAAATTTACGAAGCTCACCCATAAGTGGAGCATAATAAGAGGATTCACCTCAATATTTAGAACCGATCAAATTAAGGAAAATATCCTTTTATAATAAAAATCAGGATCGCACCGGTAACGACACCATCTAGTGTATTGGCCTCAGCCAAATTATAGTGATTAAATCAACGGGTCGGGCCTCCACCTCTTAGGCGCCAACTACCCGCCCATCCTCCACCTCTAGCTCACTGTGCACATGGAGTATCAACTGAAATAAAGCTTGTAGTTGGAGTGTTCTGATGAAATCCACCCCTCCCAAGCCTGGGACAATCTCTCATGATATACCTAGTATCACCACGCTCATAACAACCCCTCTGAGGTCACGGCTGCTCGTACTGAGTCTATGCCGAATAACTAGAATAACCACAGTAAGAATCTCGTATCTGTGGTGCACTATAAACTGGAGCACCCCGAGTAATCTGATGTGCAGACTGAGCTGACCGACTGCTCGAGCCTCCGCTATAATGGGTTCTAGCTGAAGAGTAAAATCCACTGAANCTGTAAGAATCCCGTATCGGTGGTGCACTATAAACTGGAGCACCCCAAGTAATCTGATGTGCAGACTGAGCTGACCGACTGCTCGAGCCTCCGCTATAATGGGTTCTAGCTGAAGAGTAAAATTCACTGAACCCTCCAGATCTTCGAGACCTTTTGGCCTCCTTAGAATCCCTTTCCTTGCCTAAAACACCCTCAATCTTCCTTGCAATCTCCACTACTCGCTGAAATGAAGCATCAGTTTGCAATTCTCGAGCCATGCATATTTTAATATCATAATCGAGCCCCTCAATGATTCTACGGACCCGCTCTCTGATTGTAGGAACCAAGATAGGTGCATGATGGGCTAACTCACTGAACCTGATGCCAAATTCTGACACTGACATAGTGCCCTGACAAAACCGTTCAAACTCTGTGTGTCGCGCATCTCTGAGAGACTGGGGAACAAACTCTTTCAAGAACATTTTCGAAAATTGAGCCCAAGTTGGTGGTGTTGCATCGGATGGTCTACCTTCTTCATAGATTTGCCACCACCGATACGCTACGCCTGGCAGTTGAAATGTAGTAAATGCAACTCCGCTCACCTATACAATACCCATGGTGTGGAGAATACAGTGACAATTTTCTAGAAATTCTTGGGAATCCTCTGAAGTTGTGCCACTGAAAGTTGGTGGACTATACCTCTTAAACCTTTCAAGTCTCTTTTGTTCTTCTTTTGATGCCTCGGGACCGACCTCAGGCCGAATCGAAATAACAGGTTGTACCGGTACTACACCCGGAACCTGACCAACGTGAATCTGCTGCTCTGGAGTTGTGATAGGAGTCTGAGCTACTCCCCTAATCTGCGGAATGTTTGGTGCAACAGAGATAAATCCCTCCTGAGTTAATGCACCAAACATACTCAGGAACTGTGCCAAAGTCTCCTGAAGTCCGGGGTAACAACAGGTGCTTCTGGCACCTGTCCCCTAACTAGAGTTACTGGTGGCTCCTCAACTGTTATTTTGACAAGTGCTCTAGTCATAGCACGTGCCCTTCCTCGGCCTCTATCTTGGCCCCGTCTTCTTGCAGCCCTAGCATTATGTGCGGATGCCTGCTCAGCTAACCCAGTAGCACGTGTCCTCACCATCTATGAGAGAATGGAGATACAAGGTTCAAATTACAAATTCAACAAATTCCGCATGACAGGAATGAAAGAAATGGAAATTTACTAACAGTTTTGTAGCCTCTCGAAGATAAATACAGACGTCTCCGTACCGATCCACAAGACTCTACTAGACTCGTTCGTGACTCGTAGAACCTACGAACCTAGAGCTCTAATACCAACTTGTCACGACCCAAAATCCTACCACAGGAGTCGTGATGGCACCTAGTCTCTAAGACTAGGTAAGCCGATTTCTATTACATTTTGAAGCCATTTTTTTTAAATCTAACAGCGAAAATAATTACAATACACAACCTCCCAAGACTGGTAGTACTGAGTCACGAACTCTAACTGAATACATGGAATGATCACGAGGACCAAATATACAATACTGTTTGATTACAAATTAACAGTACAATGAAATGAAAAGGCTCCAAGGGACTAGGACGGCCAAGCAGCTCTACCTTGAATCCTTATGATCGTGGTTTGGCTCTGCACAAAAATGTGCAGAAGTGTAGAGTGAGCACACCACAGCGGTGCCCAATAAGTATCAAGACTAACCTCAATGGAGTAGAGACGAGGTACAGTCAAGACACTCACTAGTCTAATAACCTGTGCAATATAATATATAAAATAATAGGAAACAAATAATAATAAAGTCAGGATAAAACAACCAGTGATATGCACAACAGACATCAAGAATATCATTAATATCACTCAACAATTAATAAACACAATTACACCCAATTAAATCAAGTCCTTCAAATAAATGTCTTTCACATAGTTCTTACAGATAACTCTCTATCAAATATAATTCTCTCAAATAATTATTTTTCAAATATAATTCTTTCAATAAATTTTTTCAAATACAATTTCCTCAAATAAATATCTTTTAAAATACAATTCTTGTGTATGATACTTTCTAAGTAAAATTCCTTTCAAATAAATATTTTGAATATATCTTTCAATTAAAAAGTCACCATGTGACACCTCATTTCAAAATCATCAAAATACGGGTCTCATCCCATTTTCATATTTTTCGTAAATACGGGTCTCACTCCATTTTCATATTTCCACGGTACCTCGTGCCCATAATTTAATCATCATATTTGCCCGACACATCGTGCCCTCATTTCATATCACAACTGCACGGACAATTCACGTGCCAATTATCATTATCATTTCATCACAGCACCTCGTGCCCACATTTTATATCACAACTGCACAGACAATGCACGTGACAATTATCATTATCATTTCATCACAGCACCTCGTACCCACATTTTATTTTATAAACCGCCTGGCAATAGCCACAGGCTCCCAATTTCAACAGAATCAGATTATTATCAATTTACTAACAATAAGACAAGTTGCACAAGGCATAAAAATAAACACAAGAAAATCACATCACATGAAAATTTTCAACTTCACAACCCCACATCATCACATATCGTCCCTGACAATAGCCACCCTTATCGCTCCTATTGCCACCCTTATCGCTCCTATGGCCACCCTTATCGCTCCGCCCAGACAATATCAATAGCCACACTTATCGCTCATATTGCCACCCTTATCGCTCCTATAGCCACCCTTATCGCTCCGCCCAGATAATATCAATAGACAACAAGCACAACAGTGAAATGCCACCCTTATCTCCCCAAAATAACAACTCACACAACACAACAATTTACACGGAAAGTTATCACAACAACATAACAAAAATTAATTCATATCACAATTTGCCCAATGGCCAAAACCAAATTTCAAACCTACAACTAAGTCAATTAATTTCACAGCAAATAGCCAAATGCTCCACACAATGTGTACAACACCGAAAAATAATTAATAGAGATAGAAATTACTCAACATAAAGCAAAGTTTTCATAAAAGATCAAAATTTCAATAATTATATAAACACCTCTTCTTAAGCTCATTTAATTAATTATTTGCAAAGGAGAAAATCCAAAATAAAATTAAATCCCAATAATTATCAAGCCAACAAATTCACAAAATTTCATAAATAATCAAATAACAATCACATCACATTGTCATATAAAGACAGAGTCAACAACAAGGGTTTAGGCACGACAAGTAGATGATACAATATATGCCAATAATTATCCAATTTACTACACAATATGCTCAAGACTTTAACTCAATACAATTTGCACATATAAACCAAGTACGTAGTCGTCACCTCGCGTATATGATTTTCAATTACCCAAGTTACACATAAGACTCAATGCCTAAGGGGAATTTTTCCCACTCGAGGTTAAGCAAGACACTTACCTTTTTGAAGTTAGGCTGATATTCCAAAATAGCCTTCTTGTTTGAATTGACCTCCGGACAGCTCAAATCTATCCAAATTAATTGTATAACTTCATTAAAATTCATCGAAAATAATTTCGGATAATAATATGTCGACTTAAAAGTTTATTCCAAAAACTCAATAAAAGTCAACGCGGGACTCGCCTCTCGGAACCCGACATAAGTTTCATGAAATCCGAACACCCATTCTGATACGAGTTCAACCATACCAATTTTATCGAATTCCAATAACAAATCGACTTCCAAATCTTAAATTTAAACCAAGAGGATTTTCTACATTTTTCAACCCAATTAACTAATATAGTGATAAAAACAACAATAGATTCATGTAATTTAACCAAAATCAAGTTAGGAATTCTTATCCCTAATGTTTTCCTTGAAAGACTCTCGAAGAGTCGCCTCACCCGAGCTTCCTTGGTCCAAAAATTGAAGAATGACACGAATTTGGACTTTATTCTACTGCCCAAGGGTTTGTTCTTCGCGTTTGCGAAACTCCCCTCGCGTTCGCGAAGAACAAATTCTTCAAAAGTCATTTTCAAACTCTTCTCAGATAGCCTTTAGTATAATGGTCATAACTCTTTGTACAAAACTCCAAATGATGAATGGTTTGCCTTTTTGAAAACTAGACTCCACGGGCTATAACTTTCATTTGTTACTGATCTCCCAATGCCTTACAGATTACGAGCTATAAGCTTCCAAAGTCAGCCCTATGCAATAGAGATTTACAAACTCTTTCCGGACAGCCTATAGTGTATCCACCATAACATTTTTGTATATAACTCCAAATGACAAACGGTTTACCTTTCTGAAAACTAGACACAAAAGACTAGAATTTTTACTTTTAAATTATCTCCAAATTCCTTATAGATTGCGAGATATGAGCCTCTAAAGTCAAACAACGAATAACAAACTTTCCTTCTTTTTGAACCCGAGAACCTCTTCGCGATCGCGAAGAACAAAGTCCTAACAGCAAAATCCTTCTTCGCGAACGCGAGAGGCTCCTCGCGAACACGAAGTACAACACCAGAACCAGCAACCAGCAGCATCAAAACACCCAAACTTGGTCTGGAACCACCCCGAATCAGACCCGGGAGCCCCGGGACCCCGTCCAATCATACCAACCAGTCCCAATACATAACACGAACCTGCTCGAGGCCTCAAATCACATCAAACAACATCAAAGCCACTAATCATACCCCAATTCAAGCCTAATGAACTTTGAAATTTCAAATTCTATATCTTGTGCTGAAACATATTAAATCAATCTGGAATGACTTCAAATTTTGCACACAAGTCATAATTGACATAACGAAGCTATTCCAATTTCCATAATCGAATTTCAGCACCGGTATCAAAAAGTCAGCCCCCGATTAAACTTCCCAAAAATTTATTTTTCGCCATTTCAAGTCAAATTCCTCTACGGACCTCCAAATACTTTTCCGTACACGCTCCTAAGTCCATAATCACCATACGGAGCTGTTGACATCATCAAAATTCCATTTCAGAGTCATCTTCACACAGTTCCGACTATGGTGAAAATCCTAAGACTTAAGCTTCCATCACAGGGACTAAGTGTCTCAAATCTCTCCGAATCATCCGTAAATCAAACTCGACCACACACGCGGGTCATAATACATATTGCGAGGCTGCTCAAGACCTTAAGTCACTGAACGGGATGTAAATTCTTAAAAAACCAAGTCGGGTCGTTACATTCTCTACCTCTTAAACAAACGTTCGTCCTCTAACATGCTAAGAATCTTTCTGAGGACGTTAAATTACTAAGTATATTCTTGCACACATACTTGTGAGTGATTTTACATTCCCGCAATTTAACACGGGTCCGACAACACCATCTCTATTAGGATTATTTCATTTCTCCATTCTTATAAGCTTTAAAGCAAAATCCCTAACTCTTCAATCATTTCCAAATATGCCTGAATTCTCACAACAACGCACAGCATTAGTCTCAACTGGCTATAGCAACTCGTGCCTATGCACATATAAATTTCCTCAATAGTGTTGAAGTAACTCAAAACTTTCTCTGGGGTGCTATATTATTC
>AWOL01S0005921.1:58296-72540 GCA_000715115.1 Nicotiana otophora
CGCTTAGGATCATTCGCCCTCAAACACATAACATATTTATCTCTTCTTTTGCAAATTCTCAATCCTCCAAATTTTACTAACTCCCAAATTTTTCAGAAATTTCGGCAGAGTCTCCCCTGTAATTGGGCCTATCCACCTGCCAGAGTAACACCCAAACAACTCCTAATAACATATCCACAATCCAACAAAATACCACAGGGTATATATCAATAACATTAATCTCAGCATTGCCTGATCATAATGATATCAGGACATGAAGCACATCATATGTATGCTCATCACCACATCACTGGTCTTAAACGTTGTTCATAATTAATTCCAACATCATTAATTAATCTCATATTAATCATCACCTCGTTTCGAATTTTCACAACAATGACAACAGAACATGAGTCATTTAGACCTCATGATTACTTACTCGGATTAATGAGTCATATTTAATGCCACTTGGGCACTCACCTCATAGGCTAAAACTCAATATTTACAGCACAAAAAATGGATGAATATGAACAGCAAAATATACAAGCATTATCAAATAAGCCTGTTATTCCCTATTAATATTATTACACAAATTAAATTTCACATGGGAGAATTTTAAACTTATAAACATTTTACCATAAGGATCTCGTCCTTATATAACTTCCATCGCGGCTTGTAGCCCGATTTAAATATTTTACATCATATATAAAATTCGAGGATCTCGTCTTCAACTCCGAGTCTCAAGTATTTTGCACATTGTACTAACTATAATTTTCAATTTCCTTTCTTTCTTCTTTTCAATATATTTCATTAACAATTTTCACAACATATAATGAACCATCATACCGGTAGGGCGTATAATTCATAAAACTTGGAATCAATTATTCTGAAACACATTAAACCCATTGTATCGAATAATACAATTTTGCTTTTGGACTTATAGCCCTCAATGGTGCACAAAATTAAAATGACAGACACAGGCTCACATCTCTAAATCTCCCAACAGCGATACACATATAAGTGAGTCACAAATATACGAAGCTCACCCATAAGTGGAGCATAATAAGAGGATTCACCTCAATATTCAGAACCGAATCAAATTAAGAAAAATATCCTTTTATAATAAAAATCAGGATCGCACCTGTAACGCCACCATCTGGTGTATTGGCCTCAACCAAATCATAGTTATTAAATCAATGGGTCGGGCCTCCACCTCTTAGGTGCCCACTACCCGCCCGTCCTCCACCTCTAGCTGACTGTGCACGTGGAGTATCAACTGGAATAAAGCTTGTAGTTGGAGTGTTCTGATGAAATCCACCCCTCCCAAGTCTGGGACAATCTCTCATGATATACCTAGTATCACCACACTCATAACAACCCCTCTGAGGTTGGGGCTGCTCGTACTGAGTCTATGCCGAATAACTAGAATAACCACCGTAAGAATCTCGTATCTGTGGTGCACTATAAACTGGAGCACCCCGAGTAATCTGATGTGCGGACTGAGCTGACCGACTGCTCGAGCCTCCGCTATAATGGGTTCTAGCTGAAGAGTAAAATCCACTGAACCCTCCAGATCTTCGAGACCTTTTGGCCTCCTTAGACTCCCTTTCCTTGCCTAAAACACCCTCAATCTTCCTTGCAATCTCCACTACTCGCTGAAATGAAGCATCAGTTTGCAATTCTCGAGCCATGCATATTTTAATATCATAATCGAGTCCATCAATGATTCTGCGGACCCGCTTTCTGATTGTAGGAACCAAGATAGGTGCATGACGGGCTAACTCACTGAACCTGATGGCATATTCTGACACTAGTCATAGTGCCCTGACGCAACCGTTCAAACTCTGTGCTCCGCGCATCTCTGAGAGACTGGGGAACAAACGCTTTCAAGAACATTTCCGAAAATTGAGCCCAAGTTGGTGGTGTTGCATCGGCTGGTCTACCTTCTTCATAGATTTGCCACCACCGATACGCTGCGCCTGGCAGTTGAAATGTAGTAAAGGCAACTCCGCTCACCTCTACAATACCCATGGTGTGGAGAATACGGTGATAATTTTCTAGAAACTCTTGGGCATCCTCTGTAGTTGTGCCACTGAAAGTTGGTGGACTATACCTCTTAAACCTTTCAAGTCTCTTTTGTTCTTCNTCCATCAATGATTCTGCGGACCCGCTTTCTGATTGTAGGAACCAAGATAGGTGCATGACGGGCTAACTCACTGAACCTGATGGCATATTCTGACACTAGTCATAGTGCCCTGACGCAACCGTTCAAACTCTGTGCTCCGCGCATCTCTGAGAGACTGGGGAACAAACGCTTTCAAGAACATTTCCGAAAATTGAGCCCAAGTTGGTGGTGTTGCATCGGCTGGTCTACCTTCTTCATAGATTTGCCACCACCGATATGCTGCGCCTGACAGANTGTGGAGAATACGGTGATAATTTTCTAGAAACTCTTGGGCATCCTCTGTAGTTGTGCCACTGAAAGTTGGTGGACTATACCTCTTAAACCTTTCAAGTCTCTTTTGTTCTTCTTCTGATGCCTCAGGCCCGACCTCAGGCCGAAACGAAATTACAGGTTGTACCGGTAGTACACCCGGAACCTGACCAACGTGAACCTGCTGCTCTGGAGTTGTGATAGGAGTCTGAGCTACTCCCCCAATCTGCGGAATGTTTGGTGAAACAGAGATAAATCCCGCATGAGTTAATGTACCAAACATACTCAGGAACTGTGCCAAAGTCTCCTGAAGTCCGGGGGTAACAACAGGTACTTCTGGTACCTATCCCCCAAATGGAGCTACTGGTGGCTCCTCAACTGTTATTCTGACAAGTGCTCTAGTCGTAGCACGTACCCTTCCTCGGCCTCTATTCGGCCCCGGCTTCTTGCATCCCTAACATTATGTACGGATGCCTGCTCAGCTAACCCAGTAGCACGTGTCCTCACCATCTATGAGAGAATGGAGATACAAGGTTCAAATTACAAATTCAACAAATTTCGCATGACATGAATGAATGAAATGGAAATTTCCTAACAGTTCTGTAGCCTCTCGAAGATAAGTACAAACGTCTTTGTACCGATCCACAAGACTCTACTAGACTCGTTCGTGACTCGTAGAACCTATGGACCAAGAGCTCTGATACCAACTTGTCAGGACCCAAAGTCCTACCACAGGATTCGTGATGGAACCTAGTCGTGTCCTCACCATCTATGAGAGAATGGAGATACAAGGTTCAAATTACAAATTCAACAAATTCCGCATGACAGGAATGAAAGAAATGGAAATTTACTAACAGTTTTGTAGCCTCTCGAAGATAAATACAGACGTCTCCGTACCAATCCACAAGACTCTACTAGACTCGTTCGTGACTCGTAGAACCTACGAACCTAGAGCTCTAATACCAACTTGTCACGACCCAAAATCCTACCACAGGAGTCGTGATGGCACCTAGTCTCTAAGACTAGGTAAGCCGATTTCTATTACATTTTGAAGCCATTTTTTTTAAATCTAACAGCGAAAATAATTACAATACACAACCTCCCAAGACTGGTAGTACTGAGTCACGAACTCTAACTGAATACATGGAATGATTACGAGGACCAAATATACAATACTGTTTGATTACAAATTAACAATACAATGAAATAAAAAGACTCCAAGGGACTGCGACGGCCAAGCAACTCTACCTTGAATCCTTATGATCGTGCTTTGGCTCTGCACAAAAATGTGCAGAAGTGTAGAGTGAGCACACCACAGCTGTGCCCAATAAGTATCAAGACTAACCTCAATGGAGTAGAGACGAGGTACAGTCAAGACACCCACTAGTCTAATAACATATGCAATATAATATATAAAATAATAGGAAATAAATAATAATAAAGGCAGGATAAAACAACCAGTGATATGCATAACAGACATCAAGAACACCATTAATATCACTCAACAATTAATAAACACAATTACACCCAATTAAATCAAGCCCTTCAAATAAATGTCTTTCACATAGTTCTTCCAGATAACTCTCTTTCAAATATAATTCTCTCAAATAATTATTTTTCAAATATAATTCTTTCAATAAATCTTTTCAAATACAATTTCCTCAAATTCATATCTTTTAAAATACAATTCTTTTATATGATACTTTCTAAGAAAAAATCCTTTCAAATAAATATTTTGAATATAATTCTTTCAATTAAAAATTCACCATGTGACACCTCATTTCAAAATCATCAAAATACGGGTCTCAGCCCATTTTCATATTTTTCTTAAATACGGGTCTCGGCCCAATTTCATATTTTCACGGCACCTCGTGCCCATAATTTGATCATCATATTTGTCTGATACCTCGTTCCCTCATTTCATATCACAACTGCACGGACAATTCACCTGCCAAATATCATTATCATTTCATCACAGCACCTCGTGTCCATATTTTATATCACAACTGCACGGACAATTCACGTACCAATATCCCCATTTCGTATCACAATTCACGGCACCTCGTGCCCACATTTTATTTTATAAACCGCCTGGCAATAGCCACAGGCTCCCGATTTCAACGAAATCGGATTATTATCAATTTACTAACAACAAGACAAGTTGCACAAGGTATAAAAATAAACACAAGAAAATCACATCACATGAAAATTGTCAACACCATAACCCCACATCATCACATATTGTCCCTGACAATAGCCACCCTTATCGCTCCTATTGCCACCCTTATCGCTCCTATGGCCACCCTTATCGCTCCGCCCAGACAATATCAATAGTCACTCTTATCGGTCCTATTGACACCCTTTATCGCTCCTATAGCCACCCTTATCGCTCCGCCCAGACAATATCAATAGCCAACAAATACAACAGTGAAATGCCACCCTTATAACCACATAATATCAACGGTGAAATGCCACCCTTATCTCCCCAAAATAACAACTCACACAACACAATAATTTACACGGGAAATTATCACAACAACATAACAAAAATTAATTCATATCACAATTTTCCAATGGCCAAAACCAAATTTCAAACCTACAACTAAGTCAATTAATTTCACAGCAAATAGCCAAATGCTCCACACAATGTGTACAACACCCAAACATAATTAATAGAGATAGAAATTACTCAACATAAAGCAAAGTTTTCATAAAAGATCAAATTTTCAATAATTATATAAACACCTCTTCTTAAGCTCATTTAATTAATTATTTTCAAAGGGGAAAATCCAAAATAAAATAAAATTCCAATAATTATCAAGCCAACAAATTCACGAAATTTCATAAATAATTAAATAACAATCATATCACATTGTCATATAACAACAGAGTCAACAACAAGGGTTTAGGCACGACAAGTAGATGATAAAATATATGCCAACAATTATCCAATTTACTACACAATATGCTCCAGACTTTAACTCAATAAAATTTGCACATATAAACCAAGTACGTAGTCGTCACCTCGCGTATATGATTTTCAATTACCCAAGTTGCTCATAAGACTCAATGCCTAAGGGGAATTTTCCCCACTCGAGGTTAAGCAAAACACTTACCTTTTTGAAGTTAGGCTGATATTTCAAAATAGCCTTCTTGCTTGAATTGACCTCTGGACAACTCAAATCTATCCAAATTAATTGTATAACATCGTTAAAATTCATCGAAAATAATTCCGGATAATAATACGTCGACTTAAAATTGTATTCCAAAAACTCAATAAAAGACAACGCGGGACCCGCCTCTCGGAACCCGACATAAGTTTCATGAAATCCGAACACCCATTCTGATACGAGTTCAACCATACCAATTTTATCGAATTCCAATAACAAATCGACTTCCAAATCTTAAATTTAAACCAAGAGGATTTTCTAAATTTTTCAACCCAATTCACTAATATAGTAATAAAACCAACAATAGATTCATGTAATTTAACCAAAATCAAGTTAGGAATTCTTACCCCCAATGTTTTCCTTGAAAAACGCTCGAAAAGTTGCCTCACTTGAGCTTCCTTGGTCCAAAAATGGAAGAATGATACGAATTTGGACTTTATTCTGCTGCCCAAAGGCTTGTTCTTCGCGTTCGCGAGACTCCCCTCGCGTTCGCGAAGAACAAATTCTTCAAAAGTCATTTTTAAACTTTTCTCCTACAGCCTTTAGTATAATGGTCATAACGCTTTGTACAAAACTCTAAATGATGAATGGTTTGCCTTTCTGAAAACTAGACTTCAAGGACTACAACTTTCATTTGTTGCTCATCTCCCAATTCCTTATAGATTACGCAATATATACTTCCAAAGTCAGTCATGTGCAACAGAGATTTCCAAACTCTTTCCGGATAGCCTATAGTATATTCACCATAACGTTTTGTACACAACTCCAAATAACAAAAGTTTTACTTTTATGAAAACTAGACACAAAGAGCTACAATTTGTATTTTTGGATCATCTCCAAATTCCTTATAGATTGCGAGATATGAGCCTCTAAATTCAGATGACGAACAGCAAAATTTCCTTCTTCGTGAACGCGAGAACCTCTTCGCGAACGCGAAGAACAAAGTCTTAACAGCAAAATCCTTCTTCGTGAACGCGAGAGGCTCCTCGCGAACACGAAGAACAACACCAGAACCAGCAACCAGCAACATCAAAATACCCAAATTAGGTCCGGAACCACTCCTAATCAAACCCGGGGCCCCCGGGACCCCGTCAAATCGTACCAACCAGTCCCAATACATAACACGAACCTGCTCGAGGCCTCAAATCACATCAAACAACATCAAAGCCAAGAATCATACCCCAATTCAAGCCTAATGAACTTTGAAATTTTAAATTCTATATCTTGTGCCGAAACACATCAAATCAATCTGGAATGACTTCAAATTTTGCACACAAGTCATAATTGACATAACGAAGCTATTTCAATTTTCAGAATTGGATTTCGGCCCCGATATCAAAAAGTCAACCCCCGGTCAAACTTCTCAAAAATTTATTTTTCGCCATTTCAAGCCAAATTCCTCTACTGACCTCCAAATAATTTTTCGGACACGCTCCTAAGTCCATAATCACCATACAGAGCTATTGACATCATCAAAATTCTATTCCGGAGTCGTCTTCACACAGTTTCGACTACGGTAAAAATCCTCAGACTTAAGCTTCCATCTCAGGGACTAAGTGTCCTAAATCTCTCCGAATCATCCGTAAATCAAACTCGACCACACACGCGGGTCATAATACATATTGCGAGGCTTCTCAAGACCTTAAGTCATTGAACGGGGCATAAATTCTTAAAACGATAAGTCGGGTCGTTACACTAGATCTACCATGGATATGGAGGCAAGGTCTAGTGAGAGGAAGAGAGGAAATGTAGAGAGAGAGAGAGGGTCGTATAGAGAGAATGTAAAATTGTATTTCTTTCTTCTTATCTACAGTGTACAAAAATGTGCCTAATATATACATATTAATAATATGTCCTGATGTGTGGCTATAATTACATAGTTTCGTACATTATTTGCCTTGCATTTTATATGTTTTAATAATAAACTACACTTTAATTGTACGTAACGGAGTCTATTTTATGTATAGGTGAATTGGAGATGAAAGTAGAGAAAAAATGATACTTACAAGTCGAAAGCGTGCGCGGGAGCAGTTGAATAGGAGAAGCTGGCGAGATACCTGGCGACGCCAGGCCTGTAGCTGGCGAGAGACTTGGCGAGGCGAGGCAGTGGGCGAGATCGAGCAGGCCTTATACCTGGCGACGCCAGGCCTGGGGCGAGGTCCACCAGGCGTTATGCCTCGCGATGCCAGGTCTGGGCGTGCACATTCCGAGCTTTGAAGACTTATTTCGTCTCTGGGTTTGACTAGGACTTGGCCTACACGTTTAGGTCTTTTCCTACACATATAAATAGACCTAAAAATGCTAGTTTTGAGTACTTTTGCAACCGGAGGCAAGGATAGCTCGTGGAACAACCGTTAGGAGTCAGACTCATCGATTTCTACATCCCTTTATCCTTACTTTGTAATTTAATTATGCAAAATACTTTGGATATTGTGATTATGAGTATGAGTAGCTAAACTTCTAATCTAGGGTTTTGATGGAACCTATTGGAGGATGATTTTCATGTTACGTTAATATAGATTTGCCTTATTATTTTTTTTATTTATTCAACTATATTATTATTGTTGTTGATTGAAGGGCCCTCAATCGACTGTGCCTATTTAGTGTGCATTACTCGGGAGAGAGTGCATATTTAGGTAGTTGTTGAACAACATCACTCCTAAAGTATATCAGGGATCAATACGAAGGGTTTAAATATGGGATTAGGGATAACGAAACCTTGGTGTGATCCGAGTGAGCCGTAATTAATGCCAGCTAGCTTATTTCGGGAGAATATGTCTAGTAAATTATAGTAATTACTCGGGAGAAAGTTACGACAGTCATAGTGCTCATGATCGATAGAGAAGACTTAGGCAAATTTATAGAAAACATAGCGGAAAAGATTCCGACAATAGGGAAAATCACAACCTTAGATCACTCCAATTCTTGTCTACAACCCGTAGTAGTTAGTTATTAATTATTGTACTTTCATTACGTAATATTTAGTTAGTAAACATCCAAATTATCACTTAAATATTTTTGAAGTTTGATTGCGTGACTTCGTGCGAGTCTAGTAGCTGTGTTTGATAGGTTAATTCCCTGTGGGATTCGACTCCGGATTTATTAGCCGGAATATATTTGCAACGACCGCTTAATCCTTTTTATAAGGCATAGTTGGACATAATCATGTCCTAACTAGCCAATAGATGTATTTAGAAGAGTGCATATTAAATAGCACAATGTACAAATAACCTCAACTACACTTTATATCTCTACAAACCAAACCACTTACACTCGGATTTTTGCGCCTTTCAAAACCTCAAGGGCGTAATCCAGTTAGGGGCGGAACCGCGGACTTGATTTTTCGTGCAAAAGGAAATGCATTGAAGTCATCGGAGTCAAAGTCGAAAGTCATAATAGAGAACATTAAATTGTTGACCTAAAAAGAGAAGTTTTGGCGTGAATAATACTTCAACACTATAGCTTATGTGACTCTTTTGGGGTATTAGATTAGTACCAGCAATAAATTCTTTGTAGGGGTGATTATTTTTTTAATTATTTTCAATTTTATTTTTACATATTTTTTGGGAGAATAACGAATATATTCTCCTTGTAGCTCTTGTATACAACGAAATTGTAAATTAATGTTTGTTGGAAAGGTTTGCTAATTTTTTGCAGATATGTTTATTTGGTTCTGTTTAAGAAAAAACGATTAGAAATAAAATTTTAAAGATTTTCAGAAAACAAAATCTGTTTTTAATTATTATATTTAAATATTGTTTAAGCTAACACATCTCTTATAAAATCATTACTCATTAGTAGATATTTAATATTTAATAAAGTAAATAATCAAAGTTAGCTCGTAATACAGACCAAATATCAAACTTCAAAGTGTGGAGGATCATTCTGCTTTAGCACCTCGTTGACGAGAGAACTACAAGCAATGGTCAAAGGATAAATCAAGCACAATTATACAAAAGGAGATTACTTATCAAATGAAGGATATAATAAGTTGGCCCAGAGAAAGATTGTACTAAAGCATCCCCATCTTTCCTGATTTTAGCTTTAGTACTACCTCAAGTACTAGAGTCGTACTAGAGCCGTCAATAAGGGCTTGGTTCGCCTGCCCGGCTCAAGCCATCCGTAATTTAATAATATTGGACTAAAATATTTGGAGCCCATTTAAAAATAAGACTTTTAAGCCCGACCCAAGTAGGCACGTGGCTCATGAGGCTTGATCGGAGCTGGGCCGAGCCGGGCCGTGGACTTAGTAAAAGTATTTAATTAAAAATATAAAAACAATATAGAAAACTAAAAATAACAAGAAGTGTAGTCCAATCTCAAACTGGTAATTGTTTTATGTGAATTTAAATACTCTTTGTTCTTAAAATTTGAGTTATTTGTTAATATTTAACTAATTAATATGCATATAATTATAGATTTAGATGAAAATAAAGATTTTAAGACATCTTTGTTTTACAAAAGGATTCAAATATGCTTGATGAGGATTATTTATTGGTGTTGGATATGCCATGAGCACCTTGAAAAGATTTTTAAGTAGTTTGTTTTGAGTAGTGACTTTTATGAATGAAATATTGTCCTTTTTTTTTTGTATTTTATACTAGTAGTAATTTATTAGAACAATATCAAAAGTTGTTAAGTTTTACATAAGCCTTCTATCCAACAAATATATTTTTAGACTTGTAAGTGTGTGTATATTGCATTTTAGGTTAAATTTAAAATTTAAAAAAATATGAAAAATAATTTTAAAAATGATGGGCCGGTCCGTGGGAGCTTGTGACCCACATAGGAGTGGGTCGGGCTAACATTTTAAGGCTTATCGTAACCGTGGGTCAGTTCAATCCAGCCCGTCAAATGCCAAAGCCCGCATGAGCTGGACTGGGCTGGGCTAACTCGTATTGATAGCTCTATTAAGTATCCCAAATTGTATTAATTTATAATTTGGTAAACAAAGTGAATGTTGGTGTATAATACATTATAGAAAGAAAATAAAATTAAATCACATTCAAGGGTGAAGATGCAGAGAACCTGCTAAGGATAAGCTTTTAGGGAAAGAGATTATTGTTGGCCCAATGAAACATTACTAGAGCATCCCAGCTAGGATTAATTATTCCTGAATTAGTTTTAGTACTATCTTAAATACACCAAATTAGACTTAATTTATAGTTTGGTAAACAAACTGCAGGTCTATATAGATTATAGAGTACGTTTTAGGGGAAAACATTTACTCACATCAAGATTTTGTATTTACACAAATTATATTAATTTATCTATTCTACTTTATAGCATGAAAATTCTCTTGATAATTCTTGAACTATGCTTATTACCGTTTTATTTGGATTGTCTCAAATTGTTGTGAACTTCCTTTGGTAGATAGTTTTTATTTTAAATATTATAAAGAGTTTCATTAGGACTACGAGTACTGCTCTTTCATTAAAATTATCTTTTGAACTTTTTTGTCTTCACAAATATCCGAAAAACATAGTACTACTACATATTCCTCGACAGATACTGCATTAAACAACTCACATATTTTATTTTTCGTCAAGATTATTAGTAAAAGGAGAGTACGGAACTATGGGGATAATTTAAAACTTGATTCTTTATGTTATTAATATGCCAAAATTAAGTAATTCGAGTATTTTGTCGATCTTGATTTCGCCGATGTCAATATTTTATCACTTGATGAAACTTACAGATCTACCAAATTCTTGAATTTAGGAGGATTTTGGTCCATATAAAACTTACAGATCTGTCAAATTCTTGAATTTAGAAGAATTTTGTTCTAGTTCATGACCCAATATTCATTTATGAGTCTAACACTTTTCTTTTGTCAAGTGGCAAGAGTATCTACAGTAATACAACACCAACAAACAACAATCAATATTAGTTCTCTATCATAGACCAATAGATTTAAAGTTGAGATTTTCTGATCCAACCACCTCTATGTCACGATCCAAACTCTCAACCTGTCGTGATGATGCCTATCTCGGTGCTAAGCAAGCCGATAACTTCGATAAACCACAATTTCTCTTAAGTTTGAAAATACAATAATTTAATACAATACATAATCCCACGAATACTAATACGAACACTCCCCAAAACCTGATGCCACTGAGTACATGAGCATCTAATATGAATACAAGTCTGGAAAATACGGTCTATAATAGTCTGAGACCAAATATAATAAACAAGAAGATAGAGAAGGAGAGACAAGGTCTGCGGAACACGACAGCTACCTCAAAATGTCCTGAAAATCAAATGCACGAAATGATCAACACCCACTATGTCCGGGAACACCTGGATCTACACATGAAGTGCGTAGTGTAATATGAGTACAACCAACTCAGCAAGTAACAATAATAAATAAGGAGCTGAAGATAATGACGAGCTACACAGTTACAGTTCATTTTCAGTAATTCCAGCAAAGAATAGACATACTTTCAAATCCGTCAGTTTAAATCAAATCAATTTTATACTGTTCAAGTTCATGTAATCCGGATATAAATTCTTTCAGAGATTCACAACAATGACAGATAACAACCAAGTGCAACAACAAATGCAAAGCAAGTACAGCCTCCCAGGCAACAGTCACTCAATTCATCACAACAGCTCAACCACTCGGCTCTCAGCCCTCACCACTCACACTCACACTCAATGGGTACCCGCACTCACTGGGAGTGTACAGACTCCGGAGGGGCTCCTACAGCCCAAGCGCTATAATCTGCACGGACAACTCACGTGCCATAATATAAATATCTGGATCTGCACGGCCAACTCACGTACTGCACGGCCAACTCACGTGCTATAGTATAATATAAGGATCTGCACGGCCAACTCACATGTTGCACGGTCAACTCACGTGCAATAGTATAATATAAGGATCCGCACGGCAAACTTACGTGCTGCACGGCCAACTTACGTGCAATAGTATAATATCTCACAATCAGGCCCTCGGCCACACTCAGTCATAAAGCTCTCCAGTCTCTCGGACTCTCGACAATCATAAATTCAGCCCAAACAACAATAACCTTCGCGAACGCGACTCACTACCTATATAAAAGAAGTACAACTCGACTACCTACAATTTAACCCTTCGCGAACGCGACCGAAGCTTCGCGAACGTGAAGGTTTACAATTCTTACCCTTTGCGAACGCGATCACGGCTTCGCGAACGCGGAACTTTACCAGCTCAGACCTTCGCGAACGCGACCACCACCTCGCGAACGCGTAGAACATGGACCTGGGATCCCCAATAGCCTCACTCCTCTTCGCGAACACGACACCACTCGCGCATTCGCGATGCACACACAGACCATACCTTCGCGTTCACGTTTGCGTCCTCTCCTTCACGAACGCTAAGAACAAAACCTCACACTCAGAAAATACTCTTCGTGAATGCGAGGTCCCACTTGCGAACGCGAAAGAGAAAATCAAAAAAATGCAGCAGAAGATATCAACAATCTCACCAAGGCCAAAAATGATTCGTTAACCTCCCGGAACTCACCCGAGCCCCCCAGGACCTCAATCAAACATACCATCAAGTCGTAAAACATCATACGAACTTAGTCGAACCCTCAAATCACCTCAAACAACGCTAAAATCACGAATCATACCCCAATTCAAGCCTAATGAACTTTGAAATTTCAAGTTTCTACAAACGACTCCGGAGCCTATCAAATCACGTCCGATTGACCTCAAATTTTGCACACAAGTCATAAATGACATAACGGAGGTATTTCAATTTTCATAATCGGATTCCGACCCCGATATCAAAAAGTCAATCCCCTTGTCAAACTTTCCAAAATTTTAACTTTCGGCATTTCAAGCCTAATTCCACCATGAACCTCCAAATAATTTTTCGGACACGCTCCTAAGTCCAAAATTACCATACTAAGCTATTGAAATTATCAAAATTCAAATCCGAGATCGTTTATACATAAATCCACATCCGGTCACTTTTCTAACTTAAAATTTTTAATTATGAGACTAAGTGTCTCATTTCACTCCGAATTCTTTCCGGACCCGAACCAACTACCCCGACAAGTCATAAAATAACTGTAAAGCATTAATTGAGCGGTAAATAAGGAAACGGGATTATAATACTCAAACGACCGGCCGGGTCGTTATAAAACCAGATTGAAGAATCAAGAAATCACTTTTTTCTCAATTACTTCATAATGCTGTCAAACGTCTTTTAAACCAATTGAATACACTATGTCCTCTTAGCATATACTCCTTTCGTTTCAATTTGTTTGAACCTTTTCGGAGTACAAACGTCAAATTAACTAATTTTCAATGTGAATTCGGACGTAAATTCTTTAAGTTTTTATAAATTAAATTTACATATGTAGAAACTATATAAAAAGTATGATAAGTTACAATAGTTAACAATTGGAAATATATAAAATATGCCAAAATAACAGTATGTACCCTGTTGGGGCATAGAGAAACCAAATCAACATCTTATTGGATTTTGGTTGAAGCTTTTCTATTTATTGGTCAATCTTTTAAGACACAGCAGGGACAGCTCGTGGAGAACCAACACTATGAACTATGATTGTGATTAATAATTTTCAAGATTGGATCCTAGTAATGCGTTATCTGGTTGGCTCATTAATATGCAGTATTAACCATTAAGAAGCAGGCAACTCTTTTTTA
>AWOL01S0005921.1:72771-120684 GCA_000715115.1 Nicotiana otophora
CCCCCCCGGAACTCACCCGAGCCCCCTGGGACCTCAACCAAACATACCATCAAGTCCTAAAATACCATACGAACTTAGTCGAACCCTTAAATTACCTCAAACAACGCTAAAACCATGCATTACACCCCAATTCAAACCTAATGAACTTTGAAATTTTAAGTTTCTACAAACGACTCAAAAACCTATCAAATCAGGTTCGATTGACCTTAAATTTTGCACACAAGTCATAAATGACATAACAGAGGTATTCAAATTTTGAGAATTGAATTCTGACCCCGATATCAGAAAGTCAATCCCCCGGTCAAACTTTTCAAAATTTTAACTTTCGGCATTTCAAGTCTAATTCTCCTACGGACCTCCAAATATTTTTCCGGACACGCTTCTAAGTCCAAAATTACCATACGGAGCTATTGGAATCATCAAAATTTAAATCTGAGGTCGTTTACATATAACTCCACATCTGATTACTTTTCTAACTTAAACTTTTTAATTATGAGACGAAGTATCTCATTTCACTCCGAATTCCTTCCGGACCCGAACCAACTAACCTGATAAGTCATAAATCAATTGTAAGGCATAAATTGAGTAGTAAATGGGGGGAACGGGGTTATAATATTCAAAACGACCGGTCAGGTCGTTATATGTTTCCCCTCTTAAACAAACGTTCGTCCTCGAACGGGTTTAGAATAATACCTAGAGTCTCAAATAAGTGTGGATATTTGCTCCACATCTCCTGCTCAACCTCCCAAGTAGCTTCTCCGACTGGCTGGCCTCTCCACTACACCTTTACTGATGCTATGTTCTTTGCCCTCAACTTTCGAACCTGTCGGTCTAAAATAGCTACCGGCTCCACATCGTAAGTCAAATTACCGCCCAGCTGTACCGTACTGAAATCTAGAATATGAGACGGATCCCCGACATACTTTCGGAGCATGGATACATGGAACACTAGATGAACACCTGATAGACTAGGTGGCAAAGCAAGTTCATAAGCCACCTCTCCAATTTTCTTATGTATCTCAAAAGGCCGAATATACCGAGGGCTCGGCTTTCCTTTCTTTCCGAACCTCAACACACCCTTCATGGGTGAAATCTTGAGCAGAACCTTCTCCCCCACCATATGAAAAACATCACGAACCTTCCTGTCGGCATAGCTCTTCTGTCTAGACTGTGTCGTGCGAAGCCGTTCCTAAATCACTATGACCTTCTCTAAAGCATCCTGAACCAAGTCAGTACCCAATAGGCTAACTCCCTCGGTTCAAACCAACCCACCGTAGACCGGCACTGTCTCCCAAACAAAGACTCATACGGAGCCATCTGAATATTCGACTGGTAGTTGTTATTATAAGCAAACTCCATGAGTGGCAGAAATTGATCCCAAGAACCCCAAAAATCAATGACACAAGCGCGTAACATATCTTCCAATATATGAATAGTGCGCTTGGACTGTCTGTCCATCTGAGGGTGAAATGATGTAGTCAATTGAACCTATGTGTCCAATTCTCGCTGCACTACCCTCCAAAATTGTGAGATAAACTGCATACCCCAATCTAAAATAATGGATAACGGCACACCGTGTAGGCGAACAATCTCGCTAATATAAATCCCAGCCAACTGCTCCGAAGAATAATTAGTACCGACTAGAATAAAATGCGCAGATTTTGTCAACCGATCTTCTATCACCCAAATAACATCAAACTTTCTCAAAGTCCGTGGGAGCCCAACTACGAAGTCCATGGTAATACGCTCCCACTTCCACTCTGGAATTTCGAGTCTCTGAAGCAATCCTCCTAGCCTCTGATATTCATACTTTACCTGTTGACAATTTAGACACCGAGCTGCAAACCCAACTATATCTTTCTTCATTCGCCTCCACCAATAGTGCTTCCTCAAATCCCAATACATCTTCGCGGCGCCTGGAAGAATAGAGTACCGTGAACTATGAGCTTCCTGGAGAATTAGCTCACACAAACCATCTACATTAGGCATACATAGCCTACCCTGCATCCGTTATACACCGTCATCTCCAATAGTGACTTCATTGCCATCACCGTGTTGAACCGTGTCCTTAAGGACAAGTAAATAGGGATCATCATATTGGCGCTTCCTAATGCGATCATATAAAGAAGACCGAGAAACCACACAAGCCAAAACTCGATTTGGCTCGAAAATATCCAATCTAACAAACTGGTTGGCCAAGGCCTGAATATCCAAGGCTAAAGGCCTTTCTGCTACCGGTAAGTATGCTAAGCTGCCCAAACTCTCCGCCTTACGAATCAAAGCATCGGCCACCACATTGTCTTTTCCAGGATGATAGAGAATGGTGATATCATAATCCTTAAGTAACTCTAACCACTTTCGCTATCGCAAATTAAGATCCTTCTGTTTAAACAAATGTTGTAGACTCCGATGATCGGTATATACCTTACACTGGACACCGTACAAGTAATGCCACCAGATGTTTAAGGCATGAACAATAGCTGCTAACTCAAGATCGTGGACTGGGTAATTCTTCTCATATACCTTTAACTGTCTAGACGCATAGGCAATCACCTTACCCTCTTGCATAAGCACTGCGCCGAGACCAATACGCGATGCGTCACAATACATAGTATAAGACTCTGAACCTATAGGCAACACCAATACTGGAGCTATAGTCAAAGCCATCTCGAGCTTCTGAAAGCTCTCTTCATATTTATCCGACCACCTGAATGGAGCACCTTTCTGGGTCAATTTAGTCATAGACGACGCAATAGACGAGAAACCCTCCACGAAGCGACGATAATAACAGGCTAAGCCGAGAAAAATCCGAATCTCAGTAACTAAAGATGGTCTGTGCCAACTCTGAACTGCTTCTATTTTCTTCGGATCCACATTAGTTCCTTCACTGGACACTATATGTCGCAAGAATGCCACTGATTTAAGCCAGAACTCACACTTAGAGAATTTGGCATAAAGTCTGTAATACAATACCCAAGTGTTATGTATGCTCCTCCTGGCTACGTGGGTACACTAGAATATCATCAATAAATATAACTACAAATAAATCAAGATACAGCTGGAACACGCTATTCATCAAATGTATAAATGTTGTTGGGGCATTGGTTAACCCAAAAGACATCACAAGAAATTCATAGTGGCCATAACGAGTCCTGAATGCCGTCTTTAGAATATCTGGATCTCGAATTTTTAACTGGTGATACCCAGACCTTAAATCCATTTTGGAGAACACCATCGCTCCCCGAAGCTGGTCAAATAAGTAATCAATACGCGGCAATGGATATTTATTCTTGATTGTAACTTTGTTCAACTACCTATAATCAATGCACATCTGCATAGTACTATTTTTCTTTTTCACAAACAGAATCGGTGCACCCCAAGGTGACACACTAGGCCTAATAAACCCCTTTTCAAGGAGTTCCTGAAGTGGCTCTTTCAATTCTTTTAACTCAGTTGGTGCCATACGATACGGAGGAATAGAAATGGGCTGAGTGTCCTGCACCAAGTCAATACCGAAATCAATATCCCTGTCGGGTGGCATACCCGGCAGGTCTGTAGGTAATACATCCGGAAAGTCTCGCACGGCCGGTATTGAATAAATAATAGGAGTATCTACATCAACATCTCTCACAAAGGCCAAATATGACAAGCATCCATTTCCAACCATACGTTGGGTCTTCAATTAAGAAATTACCCTACTAGGAACATGTAACGACCCGGCCGGTCGTTTTGAGTATTATAACCCTGTTTTTCCATTTACTTCTCAAATTGTACTTTGCAGTTATTGTGTAAATTGCCGGGGTAATTGGTTCGGGTCCAGTGAGGGTTTGGAAGGAATTGGAACACTTAGTTCCAAGGTTTAAAACTTAAGTTAAAATAGTGACCGGATGCAGACTTATGTGTAAACGACCTCAGATTTGAATTTTGATGATTTCAATAGCTCTGTGTGGTAATTTTGGACTTAGGAGAGTGTCCGAAAAATTATTTAGAGGTCCGTAGTGGAATTTGGCATGAATTACCGAAAGTTGAATTTTTGAAAAGTTTGACTGGGAGTTTGACCTTTTGATAACGGGGTCAGAATTCGATTCTAGAAATTTGAATAGGTATGTAATGTGAAATATGACTTGTGTGCAAAATTTGAGGTGAATCGGACGTGATTTGGTAGGTTTCGGCATCGTTTGTAGAATTCAGAAATTTGGAAATTTATTAGGCTTGCATCCGTGTGTAATTCGACGTTTCAATATTATTAGGTGTGATTTGAGGCCTCTAGTAGGTAGATGTTATATTATGGGACTTGTTGATATAATTGGTTGAGGTCCCGGGGGCCTCAGGTGAGTTTCGGACGGTTAACGGATCAAATTTGAACTTAAGAAAATGCTGGAACTGCTTCCTACTGGTGTGATCGCACCTGCGAAGATTTTGATCGCAGGTGCGAAGCTGCATGTGCGTGAAATAAGTCGCAGAAGCGGCCAAAAGTGGGACTGGGTAGTGCTTGCAAGAGCGAGGAATTTGCCGTATCTGCGAGGCCGCAGGTGCGAAGGTGTTGCGCAGATGCGTACTGGGGCTGGCATGAGGCGACCGCAGGTGCGAAGGGGAATACGCATATGCGAGCCCACAGATGCAAGAAAAGGGCCGCAGATGCGAGGTTTTGGAAGGCTGGCTATTTTCGCAGGCGCGCATTGTTTCCGCAAATGCGGATGCGCAGGTGCGAGCCCAGGCACCGCAGGTGCGAAAATGCCTGGGCAGTGTTTAAAACGAGGGTTCCGAGAGTTTTTCTCATTTTGGACATTTTGGAGCTCGGTTTGGGCGAATTTGGAGAGGAAATTTTCCACACAATTGGGGTAAGTGTTCTTAACTCCCTTATGATTATATTCCATGAATTAATCTTCATTTTTGGTATAAGATTATTGAATCTTCAAGAGAAATAGAAGAAAATTTCTATAATGTCACAAAAAAAAATTTCAAGTTTGAATACCGATTTGGAGTCGGATTTGAGTAAAATTAGTATGGTTGAACTTGTAATTGGATGGGTTGTCGTATGTTGTGAGTTTTATCGGATTAAGAGATGTGGGCCCATAGGTAATATTTAGGGCACAATTTCAGAATTTTGGAAAATATTAGTATATGGAATTTAATTCCTATAAATTGTGTGGACTGGATCAAATTAATTGTGACTAGATTCGAGCCATTTGGAAGTTGATACGCACAGAATGTTATTTTTGGAACATTGCTTAGCTTACTCGATATTGGATTTGGCTTGTTCGAGGTAAATAACTCTTCTAATCTTGGAGTTGAGGGTATGAACCCTTAATATATGTATTTTTGTGAATTGTTGGGAGGTGACGCACATGCTAGGTGACGGGCGTGTAGGCGTGCACTATAGCAATTGTGACATAATTATTTATGTGAAATTTTGTAGTTAAATGATCTTGGCATTTTCCATGCGGTTTTTTTAGTTAAAGAAATTGAGCTGAAAAGCATATTAAAAATCACGTTGAGGCTATGTGCCAGTATTATTGGGACCCACAGAGGTCATATTATTTGAATTATTTATTTTAAATTGAAAATTTATACTCAGTCACATTCATATCATTACATATCATATCTCAGTCTCTGTTATTATTTATTGATACATCATATCATCATTTTGGGCTGTTCTCATGACATTGTGAGCCCATGAGAGAGAGACTGGAGAGATTGATGACTGAGAGAGGCCGAGAGCCTGATTGTAAGGATATTTTTGGGATCGGGATGCACACCGCAGCAGGCCATGTTGGCTTTATATATATTATTACTATTATATGGATCGGGACTGCCCGCCTGCAGCAGGCCTTATTGGCTTATTATTGCATATGAGTTGGCCATGCAGCACGTGAGTTGGCCGTGCGGATCCTTATATTATTATTGCACGCGAGTTGGCCGTGTGGATCCTTATATTATTATTGCACGTGATTTGGCCGTGCAGCACGTGAGTTGGCCGTGCAGATCCTTATATTATTATTGCACGTGAGTTGGCCGTGCAGCATGTGAGTTGGCCGTACGGATCCAGATATTTATATTATGGTATGTGAGTTATCCGTGCTTATAGCGCTTGGGCTGTAGGAGCCCCTCATGAGTCTGTACACCCCTAGTGAGCGCAGTCGACTATAAACAGGGATCGGGCTGCACGCCGCAGCAGGTGTTGTATAGCGCTGAGTGATTGAGTGTGCTGAGCACAGTGAGAGAGAATACGACACAGTGAGATTGAGTACTCTGAGAGTGTGAGTACATAAGTACAATCTCTGAGATACATTGCATTGACATGCACACATGACATATATGCATAGAGATGTGTTTTCCTCATGATATACGGTATCACATTATTCATGATTTCTCACACATTTTGACAGATGGGCATAGTGATGCTTTTGGTTTACACGGGTTATCCGGAAGGAAAATAAAACATATTGTTTATTATTGAAAAGATTTTTGGAGAAATTTATTGTTTTCAAACTATTCATATTATTGGCAACTTCGGCAAAAGATTTGAGTTTTTACTGATGGATTTGAAAGGAAGAACTATTATTTCTGAAATCATGATTTGGCTGAGCATTTTATCTCTGAGTTACTTCTGGTATTATTTGCTTATTGTTGTTATGGACTGTTATGGACTATTGGTTTTAGACCCGACCTTGGTGGAAGCTCGTCACTATTTTTCAACCTACGGCTAGGTTTGTTACTTACTCAGTACATGGGGTCGGTTGTACTGATACTACACTTCTGCACATTGCGTGCAGATATTGGCTGTCGTTGTTGCTGCGCTCGATGGTTGCGGGATCTGAAGATGTACCTGCGTTCCTGTTGTAGCTGTCGCTTGTTCAGGGTAGCCTTAGATTTATAAAAGCTCTGTTTATGTATTATTCAAACAGACTATGTATTTATTCCATTTTCACTTTGTATACTCTATTCTTAGAAGCTCATGATTTGAACTACCAGTTCTTGGGGATTGTATAAGATCAGGATCTTTATTCACTTAAATTGCTTTAATAATTATTATTGAAATTGGCTAGTTGGAAATTGACTTACCTAACGGGATGGGTTAGGTGCCATCACGACTAGTTGGATTTTGGGTCATGGCAGAACAAGCTCTAGAGAACCCCTTCATTCAACCTTGGCAACCCCGACATCATCAACGTCACAATTTTTGCGTGACAGTCCAGAATAGCATGACATGGAGACAACCAATTCATACTCATGATTACATCGAAATCAACCATACCGAGTAATAAGATATCAACTCTAGTCTCCAGTTCCCCAATAGTTACCACACACGACCGATACACACGATCCATAGTAATAATATCTCCCACCGGTGTAGATACACAAACAGGTAAAACTAAGGACTCACAGGGCATACCCAGATAATGAGCAAATTACGATGATACATATGAATAAGTGGAACCAGGGTCAAATAATATAGAAGCCTCCCTGTGGCACACTGAAACAATACATATGATCACTTCATATGAGGCAACAACATCTAGCCTGGCAGGAAAAGCATAGAATCGAGCCTGCCCGCCACCTGATTGGCCTCCCCCTCTTGGGAGACCCCTAGCTGCCTGCCCCACCCCGAGATGGCTGGGCAGGTGGTGGAACTGCTGGTTTTGGTGCTGTCAGTCGAGGAATCTGTTGTGGAGCCCCACTCAACAACCTAGGGTACTCTTTCTTGAAATGACCAAATTCTCCGCACTCGAAACAACCCCTGATCTGATGGAACTGTTGCTCCTGATAACCCGAGGAATAACTTGCAGAAGCCTGAGCGGACGAGGCATGATGAGAACTCTGCGCTGGTAGTGCACTAAATGAAGACTGGCTTGAGTGAGCAATGTAAGAACCGTGGCTAGCTGATGCACCACGATGAGCTGGACGACTCACCTGAGCGTGTCTGTAAGAATGACCCCTACCACAGTGAAACTGACCCCCTGAAGGAACACCGCTGTAATCACCCAGACCACGAGGCTTCTTAGCCTCTCTCTCTCTCCACGTTTCTGGCTACGAACCATCTCTATCTGCCGAGCAATGTCCACTACCTCATCAAAAGTAGCACCAGATACTCTCTCCCTAGTTATACGTAACCGCAGCTGATATGTGAGGCCATCAATGAACCTCCTAATCCTCTCCCTATNGACCCCTACCACAGTGAAACTGACCCCCTGAAGGAACACCGCTGTAATCACCCAGACCACGAGGCTTCTTAGCCTCTCTCTCTCTCCACGTTTCTGGCTACGAACCATCTCTATCTGCCGAGCAATGTCCACTACCTCATCAAAAGTAGCACCAGATACTCTCTCCCTAATCATAAGTAACCGTAGCTGATATATGAGGCCATCAATGAACCTCATAATTCTCTCCCTATCAGTGGGAACCAACCAGACTGCGTGACGAGCCAACTCAAAACATCTTATCTCGTACCGCGTCATAGACATATCACCATGGCGAAGATGCTCAAACTGTCTGCGCAGTTTCTCTCTGCGGAACTGAGGCACAAAATTTTCCAAAAAGACCATGGAGAACTGCTGCCAAGTAAGAGGTGCCACGCCAACAGGCCTACGCCTCTCGTAAGTCTCCCACCATCTGAGTGCAGCCCTAGAAAACTAAAAAGTAGTGAATGAGACCCCACTGGTCTCCAGAATATCCGCTTTACGAAGCATCCGTTGACACCTATCCAGAAAACCACGAGAATCCTCTGACTCAGTACCGCTAAATGGTGGAGGTAGAAGCCTCTCAAATCTCTCAAGTCTTCTCTGGTCAACATCTGCCATAACAAAAATTACCGGGGCCTGAACAGCTGCGACCGGATGGGCTGGTAGTACCCCCGGTATCTGAAGTCCCTATACTACCTGGTCTGGAGTGCGGGCAACATGGGTATGAGTACCTCCCCCGACCTGAGAAGTGGTAGGTACGGCCTGAGCCGAAACCAGCTGAGCTAGACCAGTGCAAACTGCCAATATTTGGGCCAAAGTCTCCTGAAGGCCTGGAACCTCAATGGGCACAACTGGTGCCTGAGCTGATCCTGTCGGCTCAACTATATCTGGAATATGCTACTGAGCTGGAGCAACTGGTGGTACTACAGGTGCTGGTCCAACTGTGGTACGACCTACACCTCGACCTCTACCTCGACCCCGGCCGCTTGCGGCCCTAACTGGTGGCTGACCATCCGATCCGGTAGTACGTGTCCTCACCATCTTTGAGAGAATAGAATAACAAAATTTTAGTTTCCGGAATCAACAAATTCTCACGACAGAATACAAGAAAGTGAAATTTTCCTAAGGGGTCTACAGCCTCTCGAAGATAAGTACAGACATCTCCGTACCGATCCGCAAGACTTTACTAAACCTGCTCATGACTTGTTAGACCTATGTAACCTAGGCTCTGATACCAACTTGTCACAACCCAAAATCCCAACCTGTCATGATGACGCCTATCTCGGTACTAGGCAAGACGATAATTTCGATAAACCAAAATGTCTCTTAAGTTTGAAAATACAATAATTTAATACAATACATAATCTCACGAATACTGATACAAACACTCCCTAAACTCTGGTATTACTGAGTACATGAGCATCTAATATGAATACAAGTCTGAAAAATATGGTCTATAATAGTCTGAGATCAAATACAGTAAACAAGAAAATAGAGAAGGCGAGACAAGGTCTGCATAACACGACAGCTACCTCAAAATCTCCTGAAAATTAACTGCACGAAATGATCAACACCCACTATGTCCGGAAATACCTGGATCTGCACATGAAGTGTATGGTGTAGTATGAATACAACCAACTCAACAAGTAACAATAATAAATAAGGAGCTGAGGATAATGACAAGCTACACAGTTACAGTTCATTTCCAGTAATTCCAGCAAAGAATAGACATGCTTTCAAATCCGACAGTTTAAGTCAAATCAATTTTATACTGTTCAAGTTCATGTAATCCGAATATAAATTCTTTCAGAGATTTCACAACAATGACATATAATAACCAAGTGCAATAATAAATGCAAAGCAAGTACAGCCTCTCAGGCAATAGTCACTCAATTTATCACAAGAGCTCAACCACTCGGCTCTCAGCCCTTAGCACTCACACTCAATGGGTACCCGCGCTCACTGGGGGTGTACAGACTCCGGAGGGGCTCCTACAGCCTAAGCGCTATAATCTGTACGGACAACTCACGTGATATAATATAAATATCTGGATCCGCACGGCCAACTCACGTGCTGCAAGGCCAACTCACGTGCTGCAAGGCCAACTCACGTGCTATAGTATAATATAAGGATTTGCACGGCCAACTCACGTGCAATAGTATAATATAAGGATCCACACGGTCAACTCACATGTTGCACGGCCAACTCACGTGCAATAGTATAATATCTCACATTCAGGCCCTCAGCCTCACTCAGTCATAAAGCTCTCCAGTCTCTCGGGCTCTCGACAATCATAAAAACATCCCAAAGAATAATGATATGATACATCAATAATGAACAATAGAGACTGAGATAAAATAATCAAGTAAGATGTGACTGAGTACAAAATAACAATTTAAGCAAATAATTCAACATGTACACGACCTCTGTGGGTCCCAACAATACCAACATATAGCCTAAACATGGTTTCTAGCAAGACTTATAGTCAAGTTTCCACAACACATAGAGAGCACATAACTATCAACAAGTTATTCGGCTTTACAGTTTCCACGGGACAGACCAAGTCACAATCCCCTCGGTGCACGCCCACACGCCCGTCCCCTAGCATGTGCGTCACCTCCAAAGTAATCACATGATACAAAAATCTGGGGTTTCATACCCTCGGGACAAGATTTAAAATTGTTACTTACCTCAAACCGCGTAATTCTTTATTCCGCTATGCCATTGCCACGAGAATTGTTCTTCGAAAGCCTCGAATCTAGTCACAAATAATTTGTTTCAGTGAATAAAATTTATTGAAATTAATTCCATAAGAAAATACTAATTTTACATAAAAATCCGAAATTTAGTTCCAAAATTCGCCTGTGGGGCCCACATCTCAGAACTCGACAAAAGTTATAAAATATGAACCCCAATTTCACCACGAGTCTAACCATACCAAAATTACTAAATTCGATAACAATTCAGCCCTCAAATCCTCAAATTTATCCAAGAGGGTTTTCAAATATTTCCAACTTAATTCACCAATTAAATGATAAAACAACCATGGATTCGGGTAATTTAACCAGTATTAAGTTAAGAATACTTTTCCCGTTATTTCCTCTGAAAATCTCCCAAAAATCGCCTCAATCCAAGCTCCAAATCGTTAAAAATGGTTCGTCCCATTTTCTGAACTTAAACTTTCTGTCCAGACCTCTCTTCTTCGCGAACGCGACAGATCCCTCGCGTTCGCGAAGCACAACTCGACTACCTACAATTTAACCCTTCGCGAATGCGACCGAGGCTTCGCGAACGCGAAGCTTTACAATTCTTACCCTTCGCGAACGCGACCACGGCTTCGTGAACGCGAAGCTCTACCAACTCAGACCTTCGCGAATGCGAACGCGACCACCACCTCGCGAACGCGTAGAACAAGGACCTGGGGTCCCAAATAGTCTCACTCCTCTTCGCGAACGCGACACCACTCGCGCATTCGCGATGCACACACAGAACATACCTTCGCGTTCGCGTCCTCCCCTTCGCGAATGCAAAGAACAAAATCTCACACTCAAAAAACACAGTTCGCGAACGCGAGGGCCCACTTGCGAACGCAAAAGAGAAAATCAGAAAAATACAGCAGCAGATATCGGCAATCTCACCAAGGCCAAAAATGATCTGTTACCCTCTCCCCTCCCTCTCCCCTCCCACAACTCACCCGAGTCCCCTAAGACCTCAACCAAACATACCAGCAAGTCCTAAAATACCATACAAACTTAGTCAAACCCTTAAATCACCTTAAACAACGCTAAAATCATGGATTACACTCCAATTCAAACCTAATAAACTTTGAAATTTCAAGTTTCTACAAACGACTCCGGAACCTATCAAATCACGTCCGATTGACCTTAAATTTTTCACATAAGTCATAAATGACATAAACGGAGGTATTTCAATTTTTAGAATTGGATTCTGACCCCGATATCAGAAAGTCAACCCCCCGGACAAATTTCTCAAAATTTTAACTTTCGGCATTTCAAGTCTAATTCTTCTACGGACCTCCAAATATTTTTCCGGACACGCTACTAAATTCAAAATTACCATACGCAACTATTGGAATCATCAAAATTCAAATCCGAGGTCGTTTACATATAAGTCCATATCCGATCACTTTTCTAACTTAAAATTTTCAATTATGAGACTGAGTGTCTCATTTCACTCTGAATTCCTTCCGGACCCGAACCAACTAATCTGATAAGTCATAAATCAATTGTAAGGCATAAATTAAGCAGTAAATGGGGAGAACAGGGTTATAATATTCAAAACGACCGGCCGGGTCATTACACTCTAAATGTAATGAGATTTGATTAACTAATAAAAAATACGGAGAATTTTTCGTTAAGAATTTGACAAGATCGAGATACTTTAGCTGGACTCAGCCATATCAATTGCCTTTGTGATGAAAGGCAATACTTAGGTTACGAAAAGGAATAATCAGATTCATTTTATATGTTTGTGTTTGACCGAATATAAGATTTACGAAAGAAACACATTATGCAATTAAAATATTTAGTTTTGGGACTGGTAATTAAAAAATATAGAAATTGTGTGGGATGACCACTTTTTAATATGGTATTAAGTTTTTATCTAATATTTTTAATGCTGAGCAAAAATAGCCACTACTCTATTAAAATTAATACGAAAAGACGTTTTTACTCTTTCTTCAAGAGTGCTGTGTAAATATTAAAGACATGGTGTCCTTAACATTTATACTGTAGACATGAAGTTAAGGACGTCATGTCCTTAACATTTACACTTTACATATGAAGTTAAGGACATGATGTCCAAAACTTTAACAATGGAAGGTGCAAATACAAGATACTTTGTCCTTAATATTTACACAACATTCATGAAGTTAAGGGTATCATGTCCTTAATATTTACACAACGCTCATAAAGTTAAAGATATTGTCATTAATATTTACAAGACACTCATAAAGTTAAGGACACTATGTCCTTAACATTTACACTGCACACATGAAGTTAAGGACGTCATGTTCTTAACATTTATACTGCACATATGAAGTTAAAGACATGGTGTCCTAAAGTTTAACAACAGAAGGTGCAAATACAAGTTAAGGAAATTATGTCCTTAACATTTACACTGCACACATGAAGTTAAGGACGTCATGTTCTTAACATTTATACTGCACATATGAAGTTAAAGACATGGTGTCCTAAAGTTTAACAACAGAAGGTGCAAATACAAGTTAAGGAAATTATGTCCTTAACATTTACACTGCACACATGAAGTTAAGGACGTCATGTTCTTAACATTTATACTGCACATATGAAGTGAAAGACATGGTGTCCTAAAGTTTAACAACAGAAGGTGTAAATACAAGTTAAGAAAATTATGTCCTTAACATTTACACTGCACACATGAAGTTAAGGACGTCATGCCCTTAACATTTATACTGCACATATGAAGTTAAAGACATGATGTTCTAAAGTTTAATAAATCAAAACAATAAATAACACACACAAATAATAATATTTATATCAAGATTAAGAGTATAAGTATACTTAATGGACTAGAGAATTATTTTATTAAATCAGTATAAAATAATTATTACATAAAGAATTCTAAAACAAAATGCATAGTTTATAATATATCCTAACACATAATACTCCATCGGTTCCATTTCATATGGCCTTATTGATTATGCACAGGCTTTAAAAAAAATAAAAAAAAGACTAATTTATGGTTCGAAATAAGTCATATGATTTATGCGATTATAAATAATCGTATTATGAATAAAATAAATTTTAAATTAAATTAAAGTATCCCTCTAACATAAATGTGTCGTATAAATTAGGATTGAGGGAGCAATTTTGTTTAGGTGTTTTGAATTCTTCAAATTGGACTAAGAAAGTAAATACTTGTGAAGTTCATAATTTATTTCTCTGACCCGATTTTGAGATAAATAATATAGTAAGTTGGTTGTTTTCCATCACATGTCTTACTAGCAACTGGCAAAATAGAAGAATAGGAGAGACGCCGGCCTAAGCAGCCGAATTACCACCTGTGACCTGACAAACAAGAGCGCCTTTTCTTGTTTTCAACTACAACTCCCTTAATATAAATTCACAACACTTCAGAAATTGTCGTCTCCGTTTTTTCTCCTAAATCAGCTGTCCAAATGAAGAACAAGTTTTTCCTCTGTTTTCGACCTCTTGAAGTTGCAGAGGACTCTCTTATTCGCAAGCACGGTGTTGATCATCACTCTTCTTCAAAAAAACATCATAAAGAAAATCCAACTGTAAGTCTTTCGTGTCATTTCTTTCGCTTCGATTTTCTTATTCGCAAGCTTGTTGCTACTGTTTCTTTATTTCATTTTTTTTTAACCGAAACTCTATCTGACATAATCTCTCAACCTTGAGAAGATGGACACTTTTCTCCTCACATCCCATTTATAAAAGTACACTGAATTTTATTGTTGTTGGGTTTATGTACAATCTTTTTATGGTTTAATTTGCAGTTGAAAACAAAAGGTAAGAGGAGTAGTAGTAGAAAAGACAAGTCAGTATCAAAAGCAAGCTCTTCATCATCTGAACTTTCTTATTCAACTTCATCTTTATCATCAACTACATCATCATCTTCAACTTTTACAGAAGATGACTTATCAAGATCAAACTCAACCTCATCAATCTCATACGAGCAGAAAGAACCTAAAAATGGTTCAGCAGAATGTGACAAATTAGTCATGAATTTTAGCTCGTTTTGTTTGTATTTTTTTGTTTTCGTTTTGTTTTGCCTCATCTATATGGGTAGGGTTTATTCAATAGTTGCAACATCATTAGGGCTAATAGTTTTGACCTTATTCGGACGCTGGAAATTGGAAAACCCTATGCAGTTGCCGGAAATGAAGTAAGAAAACTGAGAAATAAATCCCTCTGTAGTCAGCATGGTACGACAACGTTTAATTTCTGAGTTTTTTTCAATCAGTTGTGTACGTTTCTTCTAGGTATTTGTACACTATCTTTTGCCGTGAAATTCTCAGGCATCACAAATAGAAGGTAAAGGGGTTGAAGACTTCAGTTTTGCAGCTGGATAAAATCTGGAATTTTAGATAAACATCAACTCCCTCTGTTTAAATTTTAATAGTCTTTGCTTTCTTTTTAGTCCGTCTAAAAAGAATATTTTGATTTATTAAATTTTTTTATAAGATTATCATGATATATTTAAGAGCCTAAGATTTAAAGGATATATTTAGGTTATACATATTTTTAGTTTAATAATATATAATTTAAAAATCTTTTTTATTTAAATTTTATATCTCGTCAAATTAAGAAATTTGACAGACATAAAATGAACGGGGAGTAATTAGTGTATTGTACAGTTGTATTTAGAAAATATCTATACCATTAGAGATGTGATAAGATTGTTAGTATCTCACTATCTTTAAATAAAAGTCTCACATTAAAAGCTGAGAATAGAGAACCCTTTAGTAGAAAGTATTTTTCTTTCTTTCATAGGTTCATTATTGTGATTCTAAATTAATCGAACTATTAGGCGGACTATAAATAAAGATTGAATGGTTAAAAAGGAGTATTATCTTCTACGTTAGTACATATAATAAAAGCAAAAGCTAAGCTTTACATAGTAGCTTGTTTCAAAAATGAAAAATTAAAGGAAGAATCTTATCGAAATTATTGCCTCGTCAAACATCATCTTCTACGTTGATACATTAAATAAAAGCAAAAAGCTAAGCTTATCATATATCATTTCAAAAATGAAAAATCGAAGGAAGAAGCTTATCAAGATTATTATTGAACAAATATTACTTTTAATCCGCGCTAGAAACTATTTATATTCTTTAATTAAAAAAATCTATAAAATTTATATAATTTTTATATACAACATACGGAATATATTTATATATAAAATAAAATATTTTGACTGTTATTTTGAGACATGCTATATAATATCATTTTTTTCATTATTATTGCCTCGTCAAACAATTGATTGTCGCTATCCATAAGGTTTACTTTTGGGCGTTCGATAGAGAAGGTTTAGATGAGCATTGAATTAATTAAATGCATTCTCGTCAATTTCATGATCAGCTTTTGTGCCACGAGCATCACGCAAAGTGTCCAAACTTTTTCCATATAGTATTGATAAATTATTTAACTTTTGCTTCATACAGAAAGAAATTATAGAATGAGATTTCATTTTGTTTCCTTCACCTTTATTTTATGTTCTCGCCAAACTATCATGTTCGTGTTTGTTTATTAGAAACTTCAAAATTAACGTTGAGTTTTTTTTATCAATCGATTAAAGGATATTTACAAATGTTTTCCAACACAAACTGATATAGACTGATACTTTAACACACACTAGTCAAGAGAATACCAACAGATTAATATAGAGTCTATAATGATAATAGTTTTTGCTTAAACTTAGAAATGTTTTAATTTTTGTTATACAACGTTAGATACTTATTCGGAATGCAATTCAATGAGGATCATATAGGGTTACCCCCAAATCTGCATTTGGGAATTTTAGATAAACACTAATAATGTCAACAAGGCAGCTAGGATGCTCCCATAATAGCTGAAAGAGAAAATTATTCCAAGTAAAATATTTCTGCTCTAGATGACTAGTTATTGCATAAGCAGAGAAATAAAAGAAAAATAGTATGCTCTTCATTCAAGAAAAAAGAAGAAGAGGGAATTAGTAGGGTTAAATTTCGGACGGGTCATTATATTAAATTGTACCAATTCATCATAGTTATGTGATTTTATTAGATGAAAATATATACTTTAATTAACCATAATTAAGTGAGATAAGTTTATTTACAAATATGCACTTATTGATATGTGTAAACATACTATGCGAGTAAATGTTTATCGAATTTGGAGTATAAAGATTAACGAGTCCAATTTTCGGTATAGATTCAAATATGTACTTATTTAAAAAATTTAAATAGAAGCTACATGTTTATAAACTATACTATATAGAGGGTACGTAGTAGAAATCACAATTTGTGGATAATGTTGGTGAAAATACAATTACAGTTTGAAAAACAAAATGAAGAAAATAAAATATTTTCAGACTGAGGCGGTGAATATCTCGATCTCTTTAAGGAGATTCAAGCCCACTGCAGCAAAGTCTTCACTGGACCAGCAGTAATCCTCTTGACTTGTCTCCCCCAAGATACAACAGCCCGATCACGTCATATGACTCGAACAAACTCTAGATAAGTTGTTGAGTCCAAAGTTCCACCAAGATGAACACCTTCCTTCAACAAAAGTAAAAAACTCTCTTCTTCTTCTTTCACAACCTTAACCTCACTTTATTGAAACACTCTACAATTATTTCTCACACCACATTATGGAAGAAAGACTCATATTTATAGGTGTAAGAATTCTTCCTTGAATTAAATTGGAAGAAAGTGGGGTAATAAGTTATGAAATCATGGAGAACATGGGATAATAGTTAACTTATTATGTAATTAGTGGTAGAATATGGGAGAAGAGTTACAAAAGAGTTATGACCATTTTCTACATTATGGAGTAGTGTGAGTTATGACATATTTTATTTTAATAATAAAATGCTATTATACGAACATTCCCCCACTCATTTTAATATTAAAATAAGCGAGTTTACCAGTTGAAGGGAGACTATCATGCATATTGAAGGTCTGCTTTACATTGAACCTCCAATTATCAAAGCAACGATTTTTACTCTAGAGTCAGTAGTGGTCTCAGACTTGAACTATGACTGCTTTAGGGAAATAAATTATCACTGCTTACACATAATAATTAAGGTATTGGCATGAGCTTTATTAGCCAGCACATTACGGCCTTATGTTATCCCGATTTTTCATGAGTGTTTTTGAAAACAAGCCCAATTCTCATGCCATATGGATGGAACAATAATAAAAATAGTGCATTTCAAATCAAACCATCATATGATTCGTTGTTCCCATTGAACCTGGTTATAGGATTTCTAGTCCTCAGGTTGGGTTTCCTCATATATGACTTATGAGTTTATAGGCTTCAATCCCATCCTTCTCGATGTGCTCCAGACCCTTTCTCTTGCTAAGGCTTTAGTCAGTAGATCTGCAAGATTATCACAAGATTTAACATAGTCAACATGAATGGTACCACTTGTCAAATATAATCTCATAGTACTGTGTTTTCTCCTTATAGGTCTAGGTTTACCGTTGTAATAATGGTTTTGCACTCTACCAATTGCAGTTGTGCTATCACAATGAATTAAAATATGAGGAATTGGTTTTTCAAAATAAAAAATTTGAAATAATAAATCTCTCAACCAATTCGCTTCATCACTAGCTGAAGCTAAAGCAATTAGCTCAGCCTCCATGGTAGAGTTAGCAATTATTGTCTGCTTTTTTGATTTTCAATAAATGGCACCACCTCCCAAAGTAAAAATATAACTTGTAGTAGAACAGGAATCACCAGATAAAGTGTTCCTATCTGCATCAGAAAAGCCTTCGAGTACAACAGGATATGTTTTATAAAATAAGCCATAGATTTTTGTACCAAGTAAATATCTCATAACTTTTATTATGGCATGTCAATGTTCATTACCTGGCTTGCTTGTGATCACTTACATTAACCTGTATGCAATAATAATAATAATAACAATAATATAGGAGAACATGAATAGAAATTAAACCGGTAAATCATACCAACAATCAAGCCAATTCGGCAGTCATAATCAATTATTACTTAAATCACTTTCTGTTGCGGCGTGCAACCCGATCCCACAATATATTCATATTCAATTCCGTTGTTGCGTGCAACCCGATCCCACAATATATTCATTTTTATTTAATTTTGTCGCGACGTGCAACCCGATACCACAGTATATTCATTTTTATTTAATTCTGTTGCGGCATGCAACCCGATCCTCAATATATCTTTTCAATCAATTCTGTTGCGTCGTGCAACCCGCTCCTCCAATATATTCACTTTCATTTCTGTTGAGGCGTGCAACCCGCTCCTTAATAATATAATTTACCAATTCTTATAAAAGAAATTATTCCAATAAATGCAACAATTAATATGAAATTGTAAGACAACAAGCATATAATAATTATGATTTATTTAGAAACAAGTGATGATAAGTGGCAATTAATTGTGAAAATTAAGGAGTAAATAAGCAATTTAATATTTAGTATGCTAAATGTCAAGTAACAATTAAGTCACATAAATCAAATAAGTATGTAGCAAATATAGCATGATTCAATGCATAATATTGAGCAAGGAATATGAAAGAAATAATTAATTCATGACTTAAAATAATTTATGATTTCTAGATAAATGTGCAAACAATCAATTTGACGATGTATTGGCACTTGTCATCTCGCATATACGTCGTTACACATGAAATTCACGTAACAATAATTCAAAGGTTCTATTCCCTCAAGTCAAGGTTAACCACGACACTTACCTCGCTTCGCAACCAAATTCAAGATATCAATAAACATTTGCCTCGCGAATTGATGTCCGAAAGCTTCAAATCTAGTCACAAACAATTTAATATTCTCAACACGAATCGTATGAATTAATTTCATATGAAATTACTAATTTTCCGGATTAAAATTCGAAATTCATTTTAAAAATCAACAGTGGGACCCACGTCTCGAATCCCGAAAAACTCACGAAATTCGAACACCCGTTCCGATACGATTTCAACCATATAAAAATTATCGAATTCCGATATCGGATTGGCTTTCAAATCTTAAAATTTTATTTTTGGAAGATTTTATGAAAATCTGATTTTTCTTACATAAATTCACGGATTCATAATGTAAATGGGTATGGAATCATGAAATATAACTAATTTCGGATAAAGAATACTTACCTAACTCAAACTCATGAAAATGCCTCTAAAATCGCCCAAAACCGAGGTCTAAAACTCTAAAAAGAACAAAAATGTCGGACTCCGGACATATATATTCTGTCCAGGCAAGTCGCATCTGTGAAATGCGACTTGTCTCAAAATTTTCAAGCAAAAAATTACAGTACCAGCCTTCAGTTAGTCGATTATAACTTTCTGTACAAATGTCCAAATGGTGAATGGTTTATCTTTCTGGAAACTAGAATCAAAACGCTACAATTTTCATGTTTTGATAATTTCCAGATTACTTATAGATTGCAATATATATGCTTCCAAATTTATCTCTGCGCATCCGAAATTTTGCACACTACTGTAAAAAACCAACAGTTAAAAATGACCTAATAATGGTCCGAACCTCACCCAAGCCCTTCGAGACCCCGTCCGAACACACCAAAAAGTCTCAAAACATATTATGGACTTACTCGACATCTCAAATCACACATATCAACGGTGAAACTACAAATCGCGCATCGATTCAGACTTATAAGTTTATGAAATTATCAAATCTATAACTCACGCCGAAACATGCCAAATCAATTCGGAATGAATTTAAATTTTGCATGCAAGTCATAAATGATATAATAGAGTTGTTCTAATTTCCATAATCGAATCCGACCCCGATATCAATAAAGTCAATTCCCGGTCAAACTTTCCAAAAATTTTCTATTTTCCAACTTTCGCCAAAATGTGTCGAATTATCCTACGGACTTCCAAATCCAAATCCGAACATGTGCCTAAGTCGTAAATCATCATATGAAGCTATTGAAAATATCAAAATTTTATTCCGGGGTCGTTTGCTCAAAAGTCAAATCTCCGGTCAAACTTTTAGGAATTCAACCTTTATAAAATCACACCTTTTACTTTTTTCATAAACTAACGTAAAACGTGCCTACGTACCTCGGAATAACTTCAAATTTTGTACATACGTCATAAATATTGTTACGAAGCTGATCGAACTCTCGAAATTTAAATCGGGACCTGGTATCAACAAAAACCCAATTATGACAAAATTTAGGAATTCTTAAACTTTTACACTTCTAGTTTCTGTTAAATGCCGATAATTTGAGCTAGGGACCTTCGAATTCGATTTTGGGCATACGCCCAAGTCCCAAATCATGATACGGACCTACTGGAACTGTCAAAATACTGATTGGTGTCTGTTGGCTCAAAACGTTGACCGAAATCAACTCAGTTGAGTTTTAAAGCTCTATTTTACATTTTAATCGATTTTTCATATAAAAACTTTTCGGAAAAAGCTACGGACTGCGCACACAAGTCGAGGAATGATAAATAATACTTTTTGAGATCTCAGAACACAGAAATAAATATTTAATATCAAAGATGACATATTGGGTCATCACATTTGTAAACATGCTAAGTACTCCTACTGCGTATGCAATATCAGGCTGAGTACAATCAGTAACATATCTCAAGCTTCCAATTAAGCTAGCATATTCCTTTTGATTCATCACATCATTGTCACTTTGTACAGGAAATAAGTGAACACTTGAATCAAAAGGAGTTACAACATACTTGCAATCAATAAAATATATTTTTTAAAAATTTTCTCAACATAATGTAACTGGTCAAGGAAAATTCCATCACATGTTCTAGTAATTTTTATTCTAAGAATGAAATTTGCCTCACCCAAATCTTTCATGTCAAAATGGCTACTAAGCATGCTTTTAGTTTCTCCAATAACATTCATGTTAGAACCAAATATTAACAAATCATCAACATAGAGACAAACAATTACATGTGAATTATTCTAAGACTTATGATAGATGCACTTATCACACTCATTTGATTTAAAACCATTTTCAATCATGCATGAATCAAACTTTTCATGCCATTGCTTAGGTGCCTGTTTCAAGCTATATAGGGATTTAGTAAGTTTACACATTTTACTTTCTTGGCATGCTTCTATAAAACCCTCAAGTTGATCCATATAAATTTCTTCATTTAGATCCCCATTTTAAAAGGCAGTTTTTATATTCATTTGATGAATATGCAAATCAAAAATTACAGCAATAGCAATAAAACATTTATTGGATGTAATTCTAGTTATCAGAGAAAAAGTATCAAAAAATGCTAGGCCTTCTAGTTGCTTAAAACCTTTAGCAATTAACCTAGCCTTATATTTATCAACGGATCCACCCGGTTTTAATATTTTTATTAGGACCCATTTGCACCCAATTTTTTTACAGCCCGATGGTAAATCAACCAACTTCCAAGTTTTACTAGAAATTAGTGACTCAATTTCATCATTTACAGCCTCTTTCCAAAAAATAGCATCCGGTGACAATAAAGCTTCTTGTAAAGTAAGAGGGTCATTTTCAATATTAAAAATATAAAAATCAGGACCAAAATATTTTTCTATTCTAGCTCTTTTACTTCTTCTTAACTCAAAAGCATTATTTTCTTCATTTTGCAAAATAAAAGTAGAAGAACTAGGCATGGACAATACATTATCTTTATCTCTTTGACCCCTACTAGTTTTAGACTCAAATGAAAATTGATTTTCATGAAAAATAGTATCACTTAATTCTATAATTATATTCTCTTCAAGATTTAAAAATCTATAGGCTGTACTATTAAAAACATAATCAAGAAAAATACAAGTAGTAACCTTTTTACCCAAGTTTGTAATTTTAGGATCCGTTAGCCTAATATAGGCTAAAAAACCCCAAACTCTAAGATAACTCAAATTTGGCTTGTGATTTTTTCACAACTTAAATGGTGTCAATTTTATTTTCTTATGAGGCACCCTATTCAACACATAACATGCAGTCAAAATAGTTTCACTCAACAAATTTAAACATTCATTTGACTCAATAAGTATGTGATTAGTTAGCTCTAACAAAGTTCTATTTTTTTTCTTTCAGCCACACCGTTTGATGCAAGAGAATAAGGTGGAGTAGTTTCATGAATTATTCCCAATGATATAACAAAAAAATAAAATTTATTAGACTCATATTCACGGTCTCTATCACTTCTAATTCTTTTTATTTTTCTATCGAATTGATTTTCAACCTCATGAAAATAATTTTAAAAATTTTCAAACGCAATACTTTTATTTTTTATCAAGTAAATATATGTATACTTAGAGAAATCATCAATAAAAATGATAAAATATATATTTTCTCTACGAGTTAAAATTTCTCCAAGTTTACAAATATCAGTGTGAACTAATTCTAACAATTTAGTTTTTCTTTCAACTTGAAAATGAGGCCTTTTAGTTATTTTAGCTTTACTACATACCTCACATTTTTCAAAACTCTTTTTAATTATTGGGATTAATCCTAAACTACTCATAATTCCTATATAACGATTATTAATATTACACAAACGAGCATGCCAAAAATTAGTAAAACAAAGCATATAAACAGAACTAGAACAAGTTTTATTCATCTCAACATTGAACTTGAACATTCCATCACATGTATACTCCTTACCCACAAAAAGACCCTTTTTTCACTATTACATATTGATCACTCTCAATAATTTGTTTGAAGTCTGCCTTGTTAAGAAGTAAACTAGACATCAATTTTTTGTCTCATTGAAGGAGTATAAAGTACGTCTTTCAACGTTAATACTCTTCCTGAAGTAAACTTCAACTTGGCCTCTCCCTTTCCAAGCACCTGGGTTGTGTGATAATCACCAAGCATGATGGTTTTGGGCTCCTCAAATGGAGTATATACTTTAAACCAATCTCTATCATAGCAAACATGACGGGTTGCTCCAGAATCAGCCCACCATCCATCAATATTTTCTACCATGTTAATATTTGTTATCACCAATCTCTGTAATGTTTGACTGTGGTGTAGGATCACGTTTATGAAATTTGCACAATCGAGCAATATGCCCACTCTTGCCACAGACAAAGCATGGTTTTGCTATTTGAACTTGTTGATTATGTGCTTGGTTGTTTGCACCATTATTCTTCTTGGGAGGTCTACCATAATTTTTCTTAAAAGTCTTCTTCTTCGGCTTCAAAGGAGTATTTTTGTGAGTTTCAGGAGTAATATTATTTGAAGTAATTATACTTACCTTTATAGTGACGGGTTGTAGAATGCTCTCTTCCAATTGCATAAGTGCATCTTGGCCTCTTGCCTCTTCTTCCATGCGAATCTGCATTATCAACTTCTCAAGTGAAGTTTCCTTTTGTTTGTGGCGCATAGTTTTTTTAAATTCCTTCCATAAAGGCGGGAGTTTATCTATTACACCACAAACAATAAGGTTGTCTCCAATTTTGATATCCTCGAACCTAAGCTCTCCAACGAGCATTATGAAATCTTGAGCTTAGTCTACTACAGATTTGTTGTCCACCATTTGAAAACGAAAAAATCTGCTAGCAACATATTTTTTTGCACCTGCCTCCTCGATATCATACTTACTTTGCAATGCTTTTCAAATTTTATTTGTAGTAGAGTAAGTTCTATCATAATAATCATAAATATTATCAGATAGACAATTAAGAAGATAATATCGACACTCGTATGAATCATCGTTGTATTTTTTAATTTTTTCTTGAAGGGCAATTAGCTCATCATCATTCATGGAGGAGTTGTCTACTTTGCTTGGATTCTTCTCAGCTAAAACGTAAGAAACATTGAGAAGACTGAAATAAAAAAGTACTTTACCCTTCCATCTCTTGAAATGAGTACCGTTAAAACGGAATGACTTGTTGAGATCTCCCACCTTGATATCCGCAGATTTTTCAACTGTAGCCATAATGAATCTCCTTAAAATTGTTGGTGAAAATACAATTACAGTTGAAAAAGAAAATGAAGAAAATAAAATATCTTCAGGTTGAGGCGCGGATATCTCGCTCTCTTTAAGGAGATTCAAGCCCAATGCAACAAAGTCTTCACTGGTCCAACAGTAATCCTCTTAACTTGTCTCCCCCAGGATACAACAGCCCGATCACGTCGTATGACTCGAACAAACTCTAGACAAGTTGTTGAGTCCAAAGCTCCACCAAGAGGAACACCTTCCTTCAACAAAAGTAAAAAAACTCTCTTCTTCTTCTTTCACAACTTTAACCTCACTTTATTGAAACACTCTACAATTATTTCTCACACTACATTGTGGAAGAAAGACTCATATTTATAGGTGTAAGAATTCTTCCTTGAGTTAAATTGGAAGAAAGTGGGTTAATAAGTTATGAAATTATGGAGAACATGAGATATTGGTTAACTTACTATGTAATTAGTGGTAGAACATGGGAGAAGAGTTACAAAAATGTTATGGCCATTTTCTACGTCATGGAGTAGCGGGAGTTATGACTTATTTTATTTTAATAATAAAATGCTATTATACTAACCATAAAAAGTAAGAAGTTGTTTAACTTTTCAAACAGTAAGTAATTATAATATGGAAGGAAGATTAAGAAGGAAAAACAAAAAATACAAACAAGAGAGAAAGTTAATCAGAAAACGCCACTTTATAATCAATCATTAATCTAACTTTCACTTACATAAAAAGGGAGCGTACGTGTCGTTAATGCAAGTAAGTTTTAAAAGAATAGCTGCATAAATTTTGTTAGATTGGATTAGACTTTTAAAGGTTAACAGCCCGTCCACATACTTAAACTTTTTCCGAATTAACTACTTACTTTTTCTCATTAAATTAATCAATTTAGCATATTACTCGTCGCAAACAAATTTGCAATCGCATAATATTGTAACAATTAAAAATAAAAAAAAGAAAGCCGTAAAATCCTTTACGATATCTTATTGAACAGAAGGGTTCAACAAAGATTAACTCCCACTTGGGTGTTTTCTTGATTCCTATACAGTATCATTTTTAGTTTCTCCTTTTTGTGTCATATGATAGTTTATCTACTTATATATTGATTCTTGTTGGGCTTAAACCTAACTTCATTCATCTGCGCAAACAAGGCGTTTAAAAGATATTAATCATTGATCTCAATCATATTCTTTTTTCTGTGTTATACGTCATATGGCCTTTGCTTAGCACTCATGCTTCTGGAAAAACTTTCCTTTCTCTTTCTTTTTTTTCTCTCTATTTTATTGGAAGAATATCCTCTCCTCTTTTGGTATGTCTTAGATGAGGAAGAAATTCAAAATAGTGAGATTTACAAGTGGTCATTCAAAAATAGCGACAGTTTCAAAAGTCATCGAAATTTAGTTACTTTTCATGTAAAGATAAATCTGAACGAAAACACTGTTTAAAATCCGGAAAATACTCCAGCATAATATACTGGAATTCCAGTATAATATACTGGAATATACTGGAGCCAGCAAAGTATACCGGTCCAGCATAATATACTGAAAGTTCATACACAGGTGCACTGAACTCAAGTATATTATGTTGGACCGGTCTCTGTTGTAGCAAAATGGTGGCTATTTTTCAATGACTTGGAAAACGCCAGCTATTTTTGAATGACCAGTCCGAAAACTGGCTAGCCCGTACTATTTTAACCTTAGATTAGGTGCTTGGGGAAGAAAGAGGAAAAGCCCATTCTATCACACAATTACTCACACATATAATAGCAAATTGCATTGTTTACCCGAAAAATAGATAACAATTGAATTTATACGAGACTCTAATAATACGTGATATAATTTGGTACAAATTGAGAAAATATATAAATTAGTATTGAAATTAACTATAAAAGAAATAAATACAAACCAAACGAATCAATTAGCCTTGGCCCTCAAGTTCAATCACCCTCGAACCAGGTGAAGAGTCTGCTGGTATATGAACAGAATAATGAAGCTCAAAGAAGGCAATGTATTATTTTTATTGCATAAAAAATGCCCTGCCTCTACAAATGATCAGACCCCCTTTATATAGTAGGGAAGTCCTACTTTGAATATAATTCTAAATACAGTAAGGAATATCATGATAAATTAATTAATTGGCCTCTCCTTGATATGTGCCGGGATTTTCGCCGAGATTCTCGCCCAATTGCGGATATTTCGGCTTTCTGTTTTTTGGCTCGATAAACTTTCCTCGATCTTGGTAGATCTCGATCTTGATCGGTCTCTCTTTTGCTCGATCTCGATCTTGATCAGTCTCTATTTTGCTCGATCTCGATCTTAGCTGATCTCGATCTTGACCGGTCTCTCTTTTGCTCGATCTTGGTCAATCTCTATCTTGGCTGATCTCGATCTTGATCGATCTCTGGGTCACGAGCCCGACAATTTAACTTCACATCACGGCTCGATATTATATGAGGTTGAACCTTGGTCTATCATGTTCTAGTCTCGATTAGTCATACGAAGGGCAAGCTCGATTTTGACCGTATACAAATAGTCCCCTCCTTTCTCGGAAAGAAAATAGCGAGAAACGATATGAATTTCCGAACTCCGACTCGATGGGTAATGACGTCAGTGACGAGCCCGATTATGACGTATGCGACAAAAATGTCTCATCGGTTCAGTTACCAAGGCATTAATTACCTGTCAGATGTTGGTTGGCGATTACCGGTTCTGAATCGTCACCAGCAACCTATAAGAACCTTATCTTTTCTCATTCCAAACTTTACACTCAAAGCTCTTTCTACTCTTGCTTCTTCTTCAGAAAATCTCTTTGCTTCATTATTTTCACACCAAAATTTCTAGAACTCTAATTAAACCACATACCATCCTAATTCTCTTTTCTCTTGTTCATCAATGGCGAAAACCTTCAAAACAGTACCGCAAAAAGAGATCATTTCTTCATCATGGCCCGCCGGTGATGAGGATACGGCGGAGCCCTACCCTGAGGAATTCATTCGGGTAGGGTGCCCAACCATCATCGATTTTAAGGTCGAAAAAGACTCCTCGGTACCGCGCCGATGTGAGCCGATCTCGAGGTACATGTATTCAATCACAGAGAAAATCCTCGACAAAGTGAAAAAGAAATGCAACTTGGGCGAAAGGCATGTGGTAGTCCCATCGCCCGAAGAACCGATTACTACCCACATGGAGGGGTACCTAAGTGTTTACACTTACCCCTTCACGTTGGGTCCCTTAGACCCTATCATCGTTGCCTTCTGCAAGAGATACGACATGACCCTGGCCAGATCCATCCTTCTTTTTGGAGAATAGTGATCCTCCACCGATTCTTCTTGAGCAAAATCGAGGGGTGTCTTTTCACCCCCAATCACCTTATGTGCCTTTACAGTCCCCGACTCTATCAAGGAGGGCTGATCAAGCTTGCTCGCCGAGCCAACAAAGCCCAATTCTCGAGAATAGATGAGACACATGACCGAGGTTGGATGGGCCGATTTGTTCGAATAAGGACTTCGGACCTGATCCCTATTGAATACATGTTGTTTCCGGAGAAATGGAATATGAATCGTGAGTAGTATTTCCTTTTGAACGTTCAATTTTGTGGTTCTGCTTTTCATTTTCTTTCCTTATCTATTTTTTAATGTTGTTACAGCTGTAGCCCAGATGCCGAAACCGATATCGGAACTCAAGCAATGGGTCGAGTGCCTAGTGTCTCAAAAACCATACTCCGAGCGTGCTTGGATGGAATTATCAAAGGGTCGATGGGAGGCCTGCAATCATGTTAAGTTTCTTTCTTAGAACAATTATCGTTCGATCTTCTTCTCTTTCTTACTCCCTTTTTTCCTTTATAAGCATCGGGAAGGACGTTGCCATGAGTCCCCCATCAGGTGACGAAGAAGTCCTTCCATCTGCTCCGAAGTAGGTCAAACAAAAGAGGAGAAAAGGGGTTCCGAGTTCCCCGGGCTCGGAAAAGAAAAAACCAGCGAGGAAGTCTCGCAAGCCCAAGGGGGGCTCCGGTGCTATGCCTTCAGACTTGATCCGTCGATTAAGGGATGAGCCTGAAGAAGGAGAAGAGGAAGATAATTCCAAACTAGTAGCCCGTGTGCGGGCTAATGTTTTGATAGAAAAATCCTCCGAATCGGTGGAGGTTGATGAAGGAGCTTTGGCCATAATTCCTGAACCAGAAAGAGTTGAGGCCACTCCGTCCCAAGCTGAGATGGTCGAGAGAGAGACCGGGGTCCAGGCTTCCCGGGTAGTGGAAGATATCCCGAGGGACGAGCTCGGAGTGATCGATATTTCTGGATCCCCTTAGATTTCGGATGCTATGATCTGCGAGGCCTATACATTGGAAGGTCGCTCTTACGAAGGTATTCAGAGGGCGACTAATATCCATGGTTTCTTAGATGGGTTTGAGTCTGCTGCCTTGGAGGATGCCACCGGGTTTTGTGGTTTACCGGTACCGAAAACTGTACCGTCATCGGGCGCTACCGGTTCTTCATCGATCCCAAACTTGGTGGACCGATTCCCGACCCCAAGTGTTAACCCCGACCGTAGGTGGAATATAGTGATTTTTATCCCGGAGGATGCCCAGATTTTCTCTACCCCCGTGGGGATTTCTAGCTACCTTCAATCCTTGGTCACCGAGGAAGATCAAGCCATGATGAACATGGTGGGAGCTGCTTGCTTGTTTAATGAGGCCCAACATGCTCTGAATCGGGTAACTTCGAGGGTCTCTCATTATTTCTTTTAAACTTTGGAGTTGTAGATAATTCTAACATCTTCTTTCTTATTTGCAAGCTTCGGTGTTACATCATGAAGCTTTCCTCCGAATCAGGGAGGAGCATAAGGCTGAGGTTCGGGACCTCACTGAGAAAAATATTACTTACGAGCTTCTCAATGAGTAGCTTCAGGCCGATTTAGTGACGGGTCGGGATGAGCATGCCGAGCAAGTATTCCTAGTTCTTCACGATAGTGAAGATGAATTGGAGATAACTACTAATGATTCGATTCTGCAGGTCCGGTAGAGGCTCGAACAAATTGTACGTCTCCCTACGCAAGTAGATGCGATACAGGTCGAGGCTGAAGATTTAAAAAAGAACATGGACATCTTAGCCTCGAAAAAGGAATCTGTCCAAGCGCAATTGGAGTCGGTCGAGACCCAGCTCCAAACTGTAAAAGAGAAGGCCTCGGTGCAGGTCGAGAAAATCAAGGAGCTTCAGTCTCGATTGAATTTTGTCATTTCTGATAAAACAAGTTTGGCCAATGAACTGAGGTGGTCGTGACCAGATCTGAGGTGACCGTGGCCAATAAACAAGCTGATGCTAAAGTGGCCCAGTTTAGGGTCGACGTCGAGGCCATTCAGGCCAAGGCCAAGGGCATAGTGGATCATGCGAAATGGCAAGCTCGAAGGGAAGCCCTCGAGGGAGTTCATGCCCAGAGTTTCGATATTATGGCTGAGCTCAAACATACAAAAGCAGAGGAAGACAGGGCCCGAAGGCTGGCCTTCCCCGAGGATAACTACGAGAGCTCAAGTGAATCTGAAGATGGAGAAAATTCCGAGGGTGGAGATACAACCTCCGATGAAGACCAAGCCACTTAGGACTTTTTATCTTTTGCATTTTTTCTGAGACCGTTTTTGGCCATTGTAAATTTTTGTGTTAGGTCGATTGGGTCTTTGTACAAAATTTTTGTATATAAATATAAGGCTTTTCTTTCCTTTTTGGATCTCATATGTTTCCTTTGCTTGTTATTTGTATTTACAAAGATTGAAATGCCTTAACATGACATAATAAGGTTGTGTTAGAGGGTTCGAACAAAACTTGCCTTTAATGCCTTTCTGGGTTAAGGCATTATTGGGGTTCGATGTTACCAAAGTTTTTCTTCGAAAATATCTTAAGTTTGAGACTTTGCCGAGGGTAGCCTTTAGAATCAGTTGTGAAAGATTTCTCTTTTTTGAAGGTCTATTTTTGTTACGGATTTCAGACGTCTCCGAGTTGTGTTAAATTGGCCGTAGCCTTTTAGTTCGGGAGCTACCCATTGGGCTTGTTTTCCCGTTTTATCTAGGCTTGCCCAGGATAATAGTTTTCGAGTAGGGTGGCCGTGACTTTTAGAAATCGGGGCGTTGCCTATTATGTATTTTGCTCCCGAGGCCCGATGACTTGGGTTGTTTGAGTCGGACGGCAGTCCCCGAATGAGGGAGAGATCTCTTTAAGAGATGTAAAAAGAGAAGCTAGAAAATATTTTTAAAGCCTAAGGTGTTTGTAAGGAACGTACTTCTCTTTATTCTCGATCGAAATAGGGCTCGAGCAATCTACGTGGGCACGGTTCGTTTTGGCCGTCTGGCCCTTACAATAAATCCTATCTATCGAGACCCTCTCTTTATGAAGTAGTTTCCTATCTAGAGTTGATATTCGAAGATAACACATATCCGAGGGTAGCCCCCGGTATTCGAGGTTGATTGCGAAGGAACCTCGGATATTGTTGAATGGATCTTCGATGCCGATTCGTAATCGGGCTTGATTCTAAGTTAGCACGATTCATCGTTGCCTCGTCAAAACCTCGCCAAAAAAACCCATTTAGGAAAAAATTGATCTGAGGGAAAAAGAGTGCAACACGTGCTTTCAGACCTAAAGACTTCGTGCCATTTGCTGAAAAATCCATCATCGTTTCTTGTCGACCACATGCAAGTATTGATCTGAAAGAGAAAAGGAATGGAAAAGGGGTGTACCTTAGCAGTAGTACCGTTTTAGGTGAGATATGTTCCAATTGCTCTGTAGTTGTTCCTCATTCATCGTTCCGAGCTTGTAGGACCCTTTTTCGGTGACCTCGAGAATCTGGTATGGTCCTTCCCAATTCGGACTCAATTTCCCTTCATTGGGATTTCGGGTGACTTTTCATAGCACTAGGTCCCCGACGTTAAAATATCAAAGGTTGGCTCTTAGATTGTAGTATCTCTCGATCCGTTGCTTTTGGGCGGCCATTCGGGTGAGGGTTGTTTCGCGCCTTTCATCTAATAGTTTTAGGCTTGTATTCATGGCCTCGTCATTTGATTTCTTTATTGCATATTTGAACTGGATACTTGGCTCTTCGACTTCGATCGGTATTAGAGCTTCGGGGCCATAAACTAATGAGAATGGGGTAGCTCTGGTACTGGACTTCAAGGTTGTGTGGTATGCCCAAAGAACTTCGGGTAGAATTTCCTTCCACTTTCCTTTGGCATCAGTTAGCCTCTTCTTAAGATTTCAGATGATGGTTTTGTTGGTCGATTCGGCTTGACCGTTCCCGCTGGGATGATAAGGTGTTGATAGGATTATTTTGATTTTGTGATCCTCGGGAAATTTAGTTACTTTATTGCCGATGAAATGTTTTCTGTTATCACATACAATTTTGGATGGCATCCCGAATCAACATATGATGTGATACCAAATGAAGTCGGTGACCTCCGTATCCCTAACTTTCTCGAAAGCCTGTGCTTCAACCCTCTTAGAAAAATAATCAGTCATAAATAAAATAAATTAAGCTTTACCTGTGCCTATGGAAGAGGGCCAACGATGTCCATTCCCCACTTCATGAATGGCCATGGTGATAAGACCGAATGGAGCAGTTCCCCGGGATGGTGAATCATTGGTGCATGCCTTTGACATTTGTCACATTTTCGAACAAACTCTTTTGTGTCTTTTTCCATGTCGATCCAGTAATAACCGGGTCTGATTACCTTCTAAACCAATGATTTGGCACCTGAGTGATTTCCGCAAGTGCTCTCTTGAACTTCCCTCAGAACATACTCGGTGTCTCATGGTCCCAGACATATTGCTAATGGACCATCGAACATTCTTCTGAACAAGGTTCCATCTTCGAACAAGGTGAATCGTGCTGCCTTTGTGCACAAGGCCCTCGATTCTTTCGGATCTGAGGGAAGCTTTCCAGTTTTCAAATACTCTATGTATTTATTTCTCCAATCCCAGGTCAAGCTTGTGGAATTTATCTCGGCGTGGTCTTCTTCGAATACTGACCTCATGAGTTGCACGACGGCCCCCAAATTGAGCTCATTGTCCTCGACTGATGACCCTACGTTTGCGAGGGCATAGGCCTCACTATTCTGATCTCGAGGCACATGTTGCAAAGTCCATTCCCTAAATCGGTGCAAAGTTACTTGTAACTTATCTAGGTATCTTTACATTCGTTCTTCCCTAACTTCGAAGGTTCCGTTAACTTGATTCACCACGAGGAGGTAGTCGCATTTAGCTTGGATCACCTCCGCTCCTAAGCTTTTGTCTAGTTCGATACCTGCAATCATGGCCACATATTCTGCCTCACTTTTAGTCAATTTCACAGTTATAATAGATTGTCTAACCATGTTACATGTGGGTGGTTTTACTGCGATGCCGAGCCCGGACCCTTTTGCGTTCGAGGCACTGTCTGTAAAGAGGGTCTAGATTCCCGAAGACGTACCCGAGTTTATCAACAGTTCTCTTTAGATCTCGGGTACTAGGGCCGGCGTGAAGTCAGCTACAAAATCTGCCAAAATTTAAGACTTAATTATTATTCGGGGTCGGTATTCAATATCATACCCGCTGATTTCTATGGCCCATTTGGCCAACCGTCCCGAAAGCTCGGGTTTATGAAAAATATTTCTAAGTGGATAAGTTGTTACAACACATATGTATGACATTGAAAGTATGGTTTTAGTTTCCTAGTCGCGCTTATCAAAGCGAGCGCCAATTTTCTAGGTGGGGATATCTAGTTTCGGCCTCATCTAAGGTCCGTCTAACATAATAAATAGGAAATTGTGTACCTCGTTCTTCTCGGACTAGGACTCCGCTTAGCGCTACCTATGATACTTCCAAATACAAGTAAAGTTGTTCGTTTTCCCTTGGCGTGTGAAGCAAGTAAGCGGCAGCGGGCTCGATAAGTACCTTTTAAGCTCTTATAAGGCCTGCTGGCATTCCGGGGTCCATGTGAAGTTATTTTTCCTTTTTAGCAACGAGAAAAATCGGTGGCCCTTATCGGAGGACCTCGAGATGAATCGCCCCAGGGCGGCCATGCGCCCGGTCAACCTCTGTACGGCCTTTACACTATCTACTACCGTGATGTCATCGATAGCTTCGATCTTGTCGGGATTAATCTCGATTCCTCGGTTGGATACTATGAATTCGAGAAATTTGCCTGACCGACCCCGAATGCGCATTTTTCCGGGTTCAGCTTCATGTTGTATTTCTTCAATATACTGAGAGTTTCCTGCAAGTGCATCAAATGGTCCTCTGCTCGTAGGGACTTAACTAGTATGTCATCAATGTAAACTTCCATAGATTTCCCTATTTATTCTTCGAACATCCGATTTATTAGGCGTTGATAAGTGGCACCAGCATTTTTTAATCCAAATGGCATTACATTATAACAGTAGGTACCATATTTAGTGATGAAAGAGATCTTTTCCTGATCATCCGGGTTCATCCGTATTTGATTGTACCCAAAATAGGCATCGAGAAACCTGAGGATCTCGTGGCCGCCCGTGGCATCGATCATGCGATCGATATTAGGCAAAAGAAAAGAATCCTTGGGGCATGCTTTATTTAGATCTTTGTAATCTACACATATTCTAAGCTTGTTTCCTTTCTTAGGGACTACCATTACGTTTGCTAACCATTCAGGATATTTTACTTCATGGATGGACCCTATTTTAAGAAGCTTGGTTACCTTGTCTTTGATAAAAGCATGTTTGACCTCGGACTGGGGTCTTCTTTTTTGCTTCATTGGACAAATCTTCAGGTCCAAGCTCAGTTTATGGGTGGTGATTTCCGGTGGGATACCTGTCATGTCGAGATGGGACCAAGCGAAACAATCCATGTTAGTTATAAGAAATTGAATAAGCTTTTTCCTGAGCTCGAGTTTTAACCCCGTGCCCAGGTATACCTTTCGTTCGGGCAGATGTTTGATTAGTATGATTTGCTCCAGCTCTTCGACCGTTGATTTGGTAGCGTCGAAGTCATTGGGGATTGCAAAGGATTGAGGTCCTATAATCATCATCTTCGTCAGTCCCCTGTTTCTCTAGCTGGGTCGAGGATGGCGTTTGTGATTGTTATTTGGCCTCATGTTTTCCCTTCGAATTTGACCCCTTCATCGATGAGAGTGTTGATATCGGAATCACTTCATCAACGGCAAACATTTCTTTTGCAGTGGGTTTCTCCCCGTAGACAGTTTTGATTCCCTCTGTTGTTGGGAATTTAGGACCCGGTGAAGAGTCGAGGGCACTTCTCTCATGTTGTGGATCCATGGTCTCCCGAACAGGGCATTATACCTCATGTCTTCCTCGATCACATGAAACTTCGTCTCTCGGATGGTCCCAACCACGTTTACTAGAAAAGTTATCTCGCCCTTAGTGGATTCACATACCATGTTGAATCAGTTTAGTACTCAGGCCGCGGGCACGACTTGGTCTTGTAGATCGAGTTGTTCTATGACCCTCGATCGAATGATGTTGGCCGAACTACCTGGATCAATTAACACACGTTTGACTTGAGTCCTATTCATTAGTACATATATTACCAGTGCATCGTTATGGGGTTGTATGATTCCTTCTACGTCTTCGTCGTTGAAGGACAGGGTTTCTTTCGGTATGTTATCCTGAGCCCGAGATCGTTTTTCCCTTGTGATCGAAACCTTAGTGCATTTTAACACTTGACATTGGGGAACATCGATCCCTCCGACAATCATGTGAATAACGTGTTGCGGTTCTTCTTGCTCATTTTTCTGTCGAACTACCTGTTTTTGAAATGATTATTGGCTCGATCACTTAGAAACTCCCGAAGGTGCCCTTCATTGAATAACAAGGCTACTTCTTCTCTCAATTGTATGCAATCTTCCGTTCTGTGGCCATGGGTGCCATGATACTTGCATACTTGATTGGGATTCCTCTGGGCTGGATCGGTCTAAGAGGTCGGGGCCATTTAGTATCCTTGATGCATCCTATAGCGGATATGATGGCGGATGCATCAATATTGAAGTTATATTCTGATAATCGTGGTGCTTCCTTAGGTACGGTATGCCTGTCGAAACCATTCTTGCTCATGAGACCTCGAGAGCTCTGGCCTCGATCATTTCTCCTTACACCTCGTGCGGAGTTGTGCCCTGGCCCGTTGCCCCTACGATCTCTATTATATGGCTGGTATCGATCCCTGTTCGACCTTGGTTCTCGATCAACGTCCCTTTTGGTAACAGACTCAGAAGGAGCCCTCAGCTGGTCGTCTTCGACTCTAATCTTTGATTGATATCGGTTATGTACATCGGCCCAGGTAACAGTCGGATACTCAATCAAGTTCTGCTTCAACTGTTGTGAAGCCACTGAGCTTCGTTCATTTAGTCCTTGAGTGAAAGCTTGAACGGACCAATCATCGGCGACCAGTGGTAGATCCATTCTTTCCATTTGGAACCGATACACAAACTCTCTGAGTATCTCATTATCTTTCTGCTTTACCTTGAAAAGGTTCGACTTCCTAGTCTCGACCTTTATGGCTCCTGCATGTGCTTTTATAAACAAATCTGCAAGCATGGCAAAAGAATCGATTGAGTTAGGTGGTAAATTATGGTACCATATCATAGCTCCCTTTGAAAGGGTTTCCCCGAATTTCTTTAGTAACACGGATTCGATCTCGTCGTCCTCTAGATCATTCCCTTTAATGGCACACGTGTAAAAGGTGACATGATCGTTGGGGTCAATCGTTCCATTATACTTAGGAATCTCGAGCATGCGGAACTTCTTGGGGATCGGTTTGGGAGCCGCGCTCAGGGGGAAGGGCTTTTGTACGAGCTTTTTGAAATCCAAACCCTTCAATATTGGTGGTGCCCCCGGGATCTGATCAACCCTGGAGTTACAAGTTTTCACTTTCTTGTCGTTTGCTTCGATCATCTTTTCCCCTGACTCTATCCGCTTGGTCAGTTACTCGAGCATTTTTATAATTTCGGGGTTAGTCCCTGATTCTTATTCATTTGACCTTACCACAACTGGCCCCGTTCTGTGGGTGACTTCTTGGGGTGGACCGGGCTCAGCCCTACTCGGTGCCTAGGTTTGGCTCTACAACTATGCTATCGCCACCTGTTGAGCTTGCACCATTTTGAAGATCATTCGTATGTTGATCCCGTCTTCTCCGATATTTTGGGTATTTCGAGCTGCAGATCGGGTTCCACCATGAACGCTGTTTTCGGGACCAGTATGTTGATTCGCGTCGATGGCCACATGTGAATTACCGTCAATTGGATCCACGGCCCGAGTCCCAACAGGGTCAGCGGGCACCGGGCGTCATGTTGTTATTCTCAACTTGATGGCCCAATCCGTTGTCGATATGCAGAGGCAATAATTGAGAGTTCGTCATTCTTAGCCTGAAATCAAAGACACTTCAATGAGCAAGTGTAAAATTGTGTGTTTTATAGAGATTTGTATCAAATAACCACTATTCTCCTTAGCCTTACGGTGGGCGCCAAACTATTTACCCGAAAAATAGATAACAATTGAATTTATACACGGCTCTAAGGATACGTGATATAATTTGATACAAATTGAGAAAATATATAAATTAGTACTGAAATTAACTATAAAAGAAATAAATACAAACCAAACGAATCAATTAGTCTTGGCCCTCAAGTTCAATCACCCTCGAACCAGGTGAAGACTTCGCTGGTATATGAACAGAATAATAGAATAATGAAGCGTAAAGAAGGCAATGTATTATTTTTATTGCATAAAAAATGCTCTACCCTCTACAAATGACCAGACCCCCTTTATATAGTAGGGAAGTCCTACTTTGAATATAATTCTAAATACAGTAAGGAATCCCATGATAGATTAGTTAATTGGCCTCTCCTTGATATGCGCTGGGATTTTCGCCGAGATTCTCGCTCAATTACGGATATTCCGACTTTCTGTTTTTTGGCTCGATAAGCTTTCCTCGATCTTGATCGGTCTCTCTTTTGCTCGATCTCGATCTTGATCGATCTCTATTTCGCTCGATATCGATCTTGATCGGTCTCTCTTTTGCTCGATCTCGATCTNACCAATCATCGGCGACCAGTGGTAGATCCATTCTTTCCATTTGGAACCGATACACAAACTCTCTGAGTATCTCATTATCTTTCTGCTTTACCTTGAAAAGGTTCGACTTCCTAGTCTCGACCTTTATGGCTCCTGCATGTGCTTTTATAAACAAATCTGCAAGCATGGCAAAAGAATCGATTGAGTTAGGTGGTAAATTATGGTACCATATCATAGCTCCCTTTGAAAGGGTTTCCCCGAATTTCTTTAGTAACACGGATTCGATCTCGTCGTCCTCTAGATCATTCCCTTTAATGGCACACGTGTAAAAGGTGACATGATCGTTGGGGTCAATCGTTCCATTATACTTAGGAATCTCGAGCATGCGGAACTTCTTGGGGATCGGTTTGGGAGCCGCGCTCAGGGGGAAGGGCTTTTGTACGAGCTTTTTGAAATCCAAACCCTTCAATATTGGTGGTGCCCCCGGGATCTGATCAACCCTGGAGTTACAAGTTTTCACTTTCTTGTCGTTTGCTTCGATCATCTTTTCCCCTGACTCTATCCGCTTGGTCAGTTACTCGAGCATTTTTATAATTTCGGGGTTAGTCCCTGATTCTTATTCATTTGACCTTACCACAACTGGCCCCGTTCTGTGGGTGACTTCTTGGGGTGGACCGGGCTCAGCCCTACTCGGTGCCTAGGTTTGGCTCTACAACTATGCTATCGCCACCTGTTGAGCTTGCACCATTTTGAAGATCATTCGTATGTTGATCCCGTCTTCTCCGATATTTTGGGTATTTCGAGCTGCAGATCGGGTTCCACCATGAACGCTGTTTTCGGGACCAGTATGTTGATTCGCGTCGATGGCCACATGTGAATTACCGTCAATTGGATCCACGGCCCGAGTCCCAACAGGGTCAGCGGGCACCGGGCGTCATGTTGTTATTCTCAACTTGATGGCCCAATCCGTTGTCGATATGCAGAGGCAATAATTGAGAGTTCGTCATTCTTAGCCTGAAATCAAAGACACTTCAATGAGCAAGTGTAAAATTGTGTGTTTTATAGAGATTTGTATCAAATAACCACTATTCTCCTTAGCCTTACGGTGGGCGCCAAACTATTTACCCGAAAAATAGATAACAATTGAATTTATACACGGCTCTAAGGATACGTGATATAATTTGATACAAATTGAGAAAATATATAAATTAGTACTGAAATTAACTATAAAAGAAATAAATACAAACCAAACGAATCAATTAGTCTTGGCCCTCAAGTTCAATCACCCTCGAACCAGGTGAAGACTTCGCTGGTATATGAACAGAATAATAGAATAATGAAGCGTAAAGAAGGCAATGTATTATTTTTATTGCATAAAAAATGCTCTACCCTCTACAAATGACCAGACCCCCTTTATATAGTAGGGAAGTCCTACTTTGAATATAATTCTAAATACAGTAAGGAATCCCATGATAGATTAGTTAATTGGCCTCTCCTTGATATGCGCTGGGATTTTCGCCGAGATTCTCGCTCAATTACGGATATTCCGACTTTCTGTTTTTTGGCTCGATAAGCTTTCCTCGATCTTGATCGGTCTCTCTTTTGCTCGATCTCGATCTTGATCGATCTCTATTTCGCTCGATATCGATCTTGATCGGTCTCTCTTTTGCTCGATCTCGATCTTGGCCGATTTCGATCTTGATCGGTCTCTATTTTGCTCGATCTCAATCTTGGCTGATCTCGATCTTGATCGGTCTCTGGGTCACGAGCCTGACAATTTAACTTCGCATCACAGCTCGATATCACATGAGGTTGAACCTTGGTCTATCATGTTCTAGTCTCGATCGATTAGTCATACGAAGGGCAAACACGGTTTTGACCGTATACATACATAAAGTTATGTCATCTCCATTTCTTTATTGAACTTTTCTTTTTAATATCCTTCGCCTTATATATTGTATATATTTCCTTCAAGTGAAGTTGGGCCCTCCTCAAGAACAACATGGGCCTGACTATGTTGAACTAGGGTTCTTTACACAAATAGCCAGACAAACTCATTGTTTATTTTTTCTAGCCAGTGTACTTAGATTATGCATTGGTTATACAAAGTCATACATATATTATGCATGAATTATACTTATATTATATATTCTATTGTACGTGGTTATTTTTAGTTTAAGCGATTGGATTGACGACTATTTAGGTTAATAATTCTTCATTGAAAACAATAGAACTATATTGGGCCCAAACTTGTTATGAAGAAGTTGGGCTTTTGGTAACTGGTCTATTTACAGGGGGGGGGGGGGGGGGGGAAATCACAAATAGCCACACTTCAGCTCCTATAATTGAAAAATAACCAGGGAGTTTCAAGTTTCATAAATGAAATTCCAGCGCATTGTAGTATTTGAAACTCTAAAATAGTGACTATATACTTTTTAAAGACAGGGTCGAAGGGCTGCCAGTGGGTACTATTTCTACCCATTTACCGTTTAAGACAATATTCCACAAGGCCTCTTTCATAAGGAACAAAAAGGAAAAAGAAAGAACTGCTGTGCCTACTTGTAATAGAAACATGCTTAAGGATTAAAAGTAAAGAGTCTGGTCAAAACAAATCCAACAGTTTGGGCAATTCCCTTGTTCTTCATTCATTTCTTTTACTGATTTGAAAGAAAAAACTTTAAACTTCAAGCCAAATGTAAAAATAAGCTAACTAGTTAGATTGAGATTTTATAGGAAGGGCCTCAAGTTATGTGAGATAGCAAGCTAAGTTCAATCCACTAGTTAGAAAAGGTTTAGCATCTCTTCTAAGAAAATTCATGCAGGTAAAACTCATTCTACTTTGCCTTGTCCTTGTTTCTTTTTCCATTGTAAACTATAAATTTGAAAATTTACCTGGCATAGCCTTTTATTATCAATTTCTAGTGAATCATGTCAGTTTTATTACTCACATGAGAAAATAAACAGGGGTGCCTGTTTTGCTAACATTCCCACAATCAGATTATACCATATTATATCAATTCAAAGAACATGCAGAACCTTAACTACATATCTTGAAATCTTTTCTAGTTTTGATCTTACTCTGCACTCTAAGATTAAAGCACTGGAAAACTTTGTGGAGAAACCACATGACATAAGAGGAGCTTTACATTGACATGACTCTCAAGCAAAGCCATTCCATCACATGATTTCTCCCCATTTTTCTTTCTCTTCAAAAGAGGCCATAACACGGGGGCAAGTATTTGGTATTTATCACATGGCAGCTGCCATTATCAATATTAATAGTTGATACTAATCACCACAAATTGCCAAAAGCATGAAATGAAATAGAATAACAAGTAGTGAACCCAGGAAACTCAACAGACGATGCTAGGTCTAAGCATGAAATGGTTTTACAGAGCTAAGCATAGGTAATTCGAATTAGTTACTAGTAATATACATTGCAAGTGGTAGTTGAAAGTCATCTTCAAGACCTGGAATTCATAGACTCTGTGGTGCTTTTGGATTGAGATGTTGCACTTGAAGTCTTGCTCTGAGCTTGTGAACTAGTCTGGCTCGAGGATGACTCAGTGAAGAACACTATGTGCTCATCGTTGTCTGCATAAACTTGAAGAGAGCGTGGGATAGGAGGCAAATTCACCTCCAAAACTCCTTCAAGAATCTGAACAACCTGCCCCATCGAGGGCCTTTGTAATTCATCATCTTGGATACACCAACATGCAACTTTACAGATTCGTGACACCTCCTCAGCGTCAGCAACTCTGTCCAGCCTATAGTCCAATAGGCTAAGAATGTCGCCTTCATCTGCTAATACACGTGCAGCCCAACTAGGGAAGAATTTCACTTTTCCATCTTGAGACTGCTCCGAGTTTCGCCTCCCTGATACGATTTCCAAAAGCATCATGCCATAGCTATAAACATCAGCTTTGGCTGTAATGGCCACCCCTGATATCCATTCAGGTGCAAGATAACCTCTTGTTCCTCTCATAGTAGTAAGCACTCTACTAAAGTCACGCCCAACAAGCTTTGCCAGGCCAAAATCTGCTACTTTGGGGCATAGTTGTGCATCAAGAAGGATGTTTTCAGGCTTTATGTCACAGTGTATAATGCAGTCCCTGCACTTCTCATGGAGATAAGTCAAGCCTCTAGCTGTCCCCAGCACCACCTGGTACCTTGTTTTCCAATCCATAATATCTGACTGCTTCTCGGTAAAAAGATGTGAATCCAAGGAACCATTTTCCATGTAATCATAAACCAGCAGCTTCTTGTTACCTTCAGAGCAAAATCCACGAAGGCGTACAAGATTGACATGTTGGATTGTCCCGATTGTGCTGACTTCTGTTCGAAATTGCTTCTCTCCCTGGTTGATGCTATCGAGCCTCTTAACCGCAATAACAGATGAATCAGATAGTTTCCCTTTGAAAACAGAACCAAAACCTCCACCCCCTAACTTCTCTGAGAAATTTTTGGTAGCATGTTGCAAGTCTTTGTAACCAAATGCCACCAATGAACCCTCCACTGATTTTCTACTTCCAACAATATGCCTACGCCATCTCTGGAATACAACAAAAAGAATGCCTAAAAGGACCACTACGGCAGCAGCAGACCCCAGAGAAACACCAATTCCAATTCCCTTTTTACTCTTGGATTTTGGGATGTCAGATGCAGCTAATCTGACAAAGATTGTCTCGCCCTTACCCTCATTTTGTGAGAATTGCTGCATATCCAAGAGCTCGCTGTTCCAAACTGAGCACGAATTGTCATAAGCATAAGCAGTGCAATTGCAATTATTCAAGCAGGTTGATTGACATTCTTCAGCACTCCCGGCAGCAACAAGCTGAAAATTTTTGGGTACTTTCATCTGGGTATACATCCAAAATCCATCTTTCTCCCCATTAGCGTTGCCACATTGCAACTTCGTTTTCCTCTCACAGCCTCTAGAATAATCATTTTGAGTCCAATCAGCTTCTGAACTGTGCTTGAAACGATCCAAGCAATTACAAAAGGGCCGCAAGTTCTCTCGACAGGTAGCAAATGGCCCACAATAAGCATAAACTTCACATTGTGATCTTGGTTGAGACCAGAACAGATTCCACTGATCTGAATTATCCAACCAACTGAGTTGCTTAATCTGTCCAGAGACATCCATAATGAATCTTGAAATGATAGAAGCATTATTAACAGAATATGTAAAATAGCTTTCATTCGGCTTGTCCTCATAGCTAAAATTGTAAATGAAGTTGGACCTCATTTCAGGCACCCCGCTGAAAATTTGGCCATTCCATGGTCCACTGGTCCAGTATTGCTCAGTTCTATTCCACCTTATAATATACTGGCTACCATTTGGATCCAGCTCAAGAGAAAACAACCCAGGTGAAGGATCTTCCAAGCTCTTCCATGAAGTAAGAAGCTGCTTTCTATTGGTAATTTTGTTGTAAGAAAGTTTAGAACCAGGCAACCAAGTATTGCCAGGGATATCAAAACTTTGCCAAAGTGGTGATGTTGAATTAGACCCATCTCTCAAGATTAAATTACCATCATCCCGGAGAAATGCTACCACAGAATTGGACTTGCTGGAACTAATATTTGTGGACCAAATTGAAGTATTGGATCCATTAACCAGTACCAAATTACCATTCAAGATTTTTAGCTCTGCAGAGTTTTTATCAGAAACTGGTGTTTCCCTGTTTGCAACCCAAACAGGAGTTTGTTCGGTCACTTTTTGGTACCATATGCCTATGTAATAGTTGGAACTATTACCTGGTTTGAAGAAGCCTAGCACAAAGTTCCCACCTGAAGAGGAAATTGTTTGGTCTCCAGAGAGGGATTGATTTGCAGAGATGGTGTCAGCTCCTAAGGAGAGATGGGTTTTGAGAGAGAAGCATAAGTAGAGCAAAGAAAGGAGTAAAAAATAATTGTTTTTGTTGTCCATAGCTGCTCAGAGCTTACACAGAGGACAAAGATCTTATAGAACAAAGTAGATTTGCATATTCTTAGAAGTCATTCTTGAAGAATGGGTCAGTTCTTGAAGAATGGGTCAGTTCTTGAAAATGGACAACTTTCATATGACTGCTGGAAAAGAAAACTTTTGGTTTGGCGTCAAGTTAACAAGGCAATCCTAAATTGACTTTATCACCCTTAATCATCCCTCTCCATAATTCAAAATTAAATAAAAGGAAGAAATAATTGAATTAACAAAATATTGTTTAACAGGACGACAAACTAATTTTCACTACCAATTAATGACGAAAATGAATTTTTTAAAACAAAATTCACAATCATATTGTTTAAATATTCAAACTTGACCCAATTTACCTTGTGTAAATTCCAATTTGAGGGTGAAAATATTTGATCAATCTGCTCAAATTTCTAGTGTGAGAACCCAAAACTAACCAAAATTCTTGGCGCACCATAATTTCCAAATTAATAGTCCATAGCAGGACATAAAATATTCTGTTGCCGATCATGATCTAATATTATATTCCAGACAAATATTTAAATTCGTGGTACAACATCAAAGTTCAATTATGACATAGCTGAAATGGCGAAATGTTTTATTTAGAATGAGTCAACCATTAAAATGTGAATATGTTATTGATGCACAATATCATGAGGTGTGACTTTGTTTTTTCAACCGTCAGCAAGTCCTTGCATTTCATTTCACGACAAATAAATTACTTAATACTTAAAAAGTATTTCTCTTTAAATGGGCATTATAGTCATTCTATTAACAAATGGGAAAACACAGCTGGAAAAGTCTCCCACGTGCTATCTATGAGGATGAAAAGTCAAGGTTGTAGATTTTTAATAGTCACCCATTGTAGCACTCACAAATTAATGGAGATTTTTCAAAGTTAAACATGTCAGTCATCTGGTTTAGCTAAATCCGATAATTCCATTGGACTAATACATCAAAATTCTAACATGATTTCATAAGTCACTATCAAATTTGAATAAGTCTCAGCTACCCATTTAACTCTTAGTTGAGAACAACAAATGCTAAGCCAACAGCCTCTCAAGTGTATCCAAATATCCACTACAGTAGTTTTTTCTTATACTAAATATCTGAAACACCAAATTATTTCTAATAGCATTTTTGGCCGATCCAGAAAAATCAGTTTATTTTGAAAAATATGAAAAGCAGTTTAGATTTGTTTAATTAATTTAAAAAATACTTCTAACCAGCAATTTGTGTTTGACCAAACTTTTAAAAAATGCTTCTAAAGAGATTTATTCTCAAAATATATTTTAGAGAAGAAGTTATTTTTTCTGTTTCTATTCAAAAGCATTTTTTTTATTCTAAAAATTTTGCCTAACACTTCAACTAAATACAAAAAGTGTTTTTCGGTTCGCCAAACACGCGATAAAACAACGCTTTAGAAATTGATATGTATTGATATAATTGATTTATGAAACCCCAAATTAATTGATTTTATAATTGACTTTAGAAATTGATATGTATTGATATAATTGATTTATGAAACCCCAAATTAATTGATTTTATAATTGACTTTAGAAATTGATATGTATTGATATAATTGATTTATGAAACCCCAAATTAATTGATTTTATAATTGACTTTAGAAATTGATATGTATTGATATAATTGATTTATGAAACCCCAAATTAATTGATTTTATAATTGACTTTAGAAATTGATATGTATTGATATAATTGATTTATGAAACCCCAAATTAATTGATTTTATAATTGACTTTAGAAATTGATATGTATTGATATAATTGATTTATGAAACCCCAAATTAATTGATTTTATAATTGACTTTAGAAATTGATATGTATTGATATAATTGATTTATGAAACCCCAAATTAATTGATTTTATAATTGACTTTAGAAATTGATATGTATTGATATAATTGATTTATGAAACCCCAAATTAATTGATTTTATAATTGACTTTAGAAATTGATATGTATTGATATAATTGATTTATGAAACCCCAAATTAATTGATTTTATAATTGACTTTAGAAATTGATATGTATTGATATAATTGATTTATGAAACCCCAAATTAATTGATTTTATAATTGACTTTAGAAATTGATATGTATTGATATAATTGATTTATGAAACCCCAAATTAATTGATTTTATAATTGACTTTAGAAATTGATATGTATTGATATAATTGATTTATGAAACCCCAAATTAATTGATTTTATAATTGACTTTAGAAATTGATATGTATTGATATAATTGATTTATGAAACCCCAAATTAATTGATTTTATAATTGATTTACCAAATATCTGGAACACCAAATTATCATTAATTGATTGTCCAAGAAAGCAATGAATACCTAGCAAACGTAAAGTTTAGGTTGCTACTGGTGGGCAGTACTCCCACAATTCATTGGCCAACCATTCACATCCACTTTCCCATTTCGCGCGAATTGGGTACCGATGAAGTGGACGATAAGAAATAGTACTAAATTGTTTTAACAAATGTTAATTTAGAATGAACAATTTAAGGGAGAATCATTTCACCATTTACTTTGATACTTGGGCTTAGTATTACTAACTTTAGAATGTAAATAAATTCAATCCCCATCATCAACCCCCAAAGACCAATTTTTTTATTTATGACAAAAAAACTCCCAATTCCGCCAATGTAAACTTGCTTACATTGCCGAATCAAAATCCGAATTAAGGAGGATTAGAGTATACCGGCAATTAAGTAAAACACACAATTCATGATAAATCTTCCATCCACTCTTGAGATAAGATTAGATGGATTGCGGTGGCTAATATGCAAACAATTCAAATATTACCTAATTTTGTTTTTCCCCGAAAATGTAATGATAGATAAAAATGTTACACATATAACCAAAATCGGATGACTTAAGTAAAATTTACAAATCAAACATTTTAATCTTAAAACTAATGAAGTGAAAGAAGGGACCGCTCTTTAAGGGAGATAGAAGTCCAAGACTCCAAGCTAAAGGATGCTAAGTAAAAAAAGGAGAAGGAAAACTCTGAAAGAAATTAAATATTTTGCTATACTGCTGAAAAGGTAGTCTTAATCAGCCAAACCAACAAAAGTTGACTACTACCGTCTCCGTTTCAATTCATGTGAACCTGTTTAACGGGACACAGAGTTTAAGAAAAAGTGAAAATTTTTGGAATTTATAGTCCTAAACAAGTCAAAAATGAGCCCAGAGTATTTGTGTGGTTATAAAAGTTTTTCATTAAGGGTAGAATTGTAAGTTTAAGCAAAATTATTTCCAAATTTAAAAAGGGGTCATTTTTTTTAAACGGACCAAAAAAAAATAGATTCACATAAACTGGACTGACTAGAAGCTGCAGTCTCCGGCACTACCTGCGCGTTGGAAGATTATATCTTAGGATTCATCCAGAAACCAAAGACTCAGTCAGACATCAAATAGCTGCATCATTTTCTCTTCTCTTCTTTCTTTCTCATCCGAATTGATACTTGCAAGTTGCCAAGTACTAGTTCAAAATAAAGTTTACATTAACCTGATGTATGTTTTCCTCTTTTTCTCCAAAGGGACAAGAGGATTCTTTAATTTCGTTACTTACATGCGAAAGGGTAATTTTCTTGTGGTATAGAAAAAAAGAATATTTATATATCACAGAATATGTAACTTCTTTTATCGACAAATATCACAAAGAAACATTTGTCACCACCCATGTACAATGTATTATCGCAATTTATGCATGTATTATTGAGTTCAAACAATAGTTTAGCATACAGATCGAGACCTTGAACCGGATAATTAAGTACAAAAAAAGATTATGTATTTGTCAGGCAAAAGAATGTACTCTTCAACACTACTCAATTTAAGTATTTAATTCAACTAAAGATATAACTGTCAATTGAACTCCATTCAAACCAACTTGATCAGGCTCAACAACTAAATGCCCGCTAAAAGAAGTTCACAAAGACAAAAGAGATATAAAATGCTTTTTTATGTGAGAATTCCTATACCATATTGTCTGTGGAGCATCAGTCTGCAACCATACAAGGTTTCGTAGGCTAGCAATTCATGGAGGTCTCTATCAACTCCCCCCCC
>AWOL01S0005921.1:121572-145819 GCA_000715115.1 Nicotiana otophora
AAAAAAAAAGGAGACATTGATCTCTCTTGAAAAGAGGACCACCATCAAAGTTACCGGTTATGAGCTCATCAATGAAAAACAGTCACAAATATTTAATGTCAATGTTCATGCACTAAAAGATGAAGGAATTGCTGAATACGAGCATAAATTATCAAAAAGAAATAGAAAGTCAGATTCAAATGTGTGAATTATCTTTGAGCCAACCTATCAAAGAAAATTTTGAAGCAAAGTATCAAAGATTGTTTCAAGTAACAATACCTTTGAGTGAATGTAGACTCTCCCCCACAAGAATTTTGGAGGCCAGTAGCAAATTATGCAATCTGATCTTATATACAAAGCAATTGAATGTTCGTAACAAACAGGACGGATCAAAAAGTATAATTTGCTCAGAATTCTTCAAGGACGTCTCTGTATACGGTCGAAATAGATTTCGACCTTCGTATGATTGATCGAGTTTGAAACATAATCGATCGAAGTAAAACTTTGAGATGGGTTCCGAAGATGGTACAAACAAGCTTCGAGTCCGCTGGGCCGATCAATGTCGAGCTCGATATTATCATCAAGCTCGAATCCAAATAGAACTATGATGCAAAGTAAAGTTCTCGAGCTTATGATTCAGAGACCGACCAATATTGACCCCGAATCAATTCAAAGGTCCGAGTCAGAATCGAGCTCAAGCCATGATCGAGAGCTCGAGTCAAGACCGAAAAACTCGAGCCAATATCGAGCTAATAGACAAGAGTCGTTGCAATCCCACTAGAGGAGAGAATCTTGTCAGGAATTGCGGGAAAGCTGATTTATCATGGGTCTCCCACTACGTATTTTTTTATATCTAAAGTAAGATCCCTCTCCTATAAAGGGGATAGTTATCATTTCTGTAGTAAAGAGGTTTTGGCTAACATTGTAATTCAAGCACCATATTCTCCTATAGTGAAGAGTTGTTCTTTCAAGCTTCTTAATTTGATTCCACTTGTTTAGTCCTAAAATTCATCTTCTTTACAACATTGTCTATTTTTGCATTTGTCGCAATCCATACTTGATATTTTCATTTATCCTTGCGATTTGTATTAAGTTGCACCATGTATCCTTATAACTGCGTACAAATTCAACTCTATCCGTTTTTCGGGTAAACAGTTTGGCGCCCACCGTGGGGTTAAGGATAACAGTGGTTATTTGATACGAATCTGCAAAAACACACCGTTGTGTTTTGCACTTGTTCCGAAAATATCTTGGATTTCGGATTAGCAATGACTAACTACCAGTCAAATAGCCACACCGATTGACAGCGAAGCCGGTCTTCAAGATGAGAACAATAACTTGACACACAGTACCGAAAGACCACTTGTTAACGCCGTTGGAGCCCGAATCGGAACACCTATAGATATCAATTCACATGTGGCCATTGAGGCGAAACTACATTCTGAACTAGAAAATAGCATTCATGGTGGCACTCGGTCTGCAGCTCGAGATAACCACAACGTCGAGGAAAACGGCGTCAGCTTGCGTATGATTTTCGAAATGTTGCAAGCTCAACAGGCAGCAATAGCTCAGTTGCAGAGCCAAACCCAGCTACAATGCAGGCCGGATCTCAATCCACCTCGAGAAATCACCCACAGAACGGAGCCAGCCATAGTGAAGTCAAATGAGCAAGAATCGGGGACTACTCCCGAAATTGCTAAATTGCTCGAGGAACTCACAAAGCGAGTCGAAGCCAACGATAAAAAAGTAGAAACATATAACTCCAGGGTCGATCAGATCCCGGGAGCTCCACCAATGATAAAAGGGTTAGATTCAAAAGAATTCGTGCAAAAACCTTTTCCTTCGAGCGCAGCCCCAAAACCAATCCCCAAAATATTCCGTATACCCGAAATTCCCAAATATAACGGAACGACCGATTCCAACGAGCACGTCACTTCTTATACATATGTCATCAAGGGCAATGATTTAGAAGACGATGAAATCGAATCTGTGTTGTTAAAAAAATTCGGAGAGACCCTCTCGAAGGGAGCAATGATTTGGTATCACAACCTACCACCAAATTCTATCGACTCGTTCGCCATGTTAGCAGATTCTTTTGTGAAAGCACATGCCGGCGCCATAAAAGTCGCAACAAGGAAATTGGACCTCTTCAAGGTAAGACAAAAGGATAACGAGATGCTGAGGAAGTTCGTATCTCATTTTCAAATGGAACGAATAGATCTGCCACCAGTCACAGACGATTGGGTTGTTCAAGCTTTCACTCAAGGTTTGAATGAACGAAGTTCAACAGCTTCATGACGGTTAAAGCATAACCTGATCGAATACCCAGCCATCACGTGGGCCGACTTGCACAATCGGTACCAATCAAAACTTAGGGTCGAAGATGATCAATTGGGGTCTGAACCCGTTGTTAGAAGGGATATTAATCGAGAACAAGGTCCGATCGGGGATCGATACCGACCGTACAACGGAAACCGCAGAGTTAGTGAATCGAGACATAACCCCGGGAAAAATAACAAAAGAAGTGACGAGATCAAGGGTCCCGAGGGCTGATGAATATAAGTAGGTTCGATAGGCCTGCTGGATCTAAGAAAGCGCCTCGGTTATCGGAATATAACTTCAGCATTGATGCATCCGCCATCGTGTCAGCTATCAGACGCATCGAAGACACTAAATGGCTTCGACCCATGCAGACTGATCCTGCCCAGAGGAATCCCCATCGAATGTGCGAATATCATGGCACCCATGGCCACAGAACGGAAGATTGCAGGCAACTAAGAGAGGAAGTAGCCCGGTTATTCAACAAAGGGCACCTTCGAGAATTTTTAAGCGGGGTGAAGAGCCATTTTAAAATCAGGGATTTCGGCAAGCAAAACGAACAAGAAGAACCACAGCACGTCATTCACATGATCATCGGCGGCGCCGATACCTCTCAGGGACCGGTGCTTAAACGCACTAAGACATCGATTGTGAGGGAAAAGCGATCTCGAACTCAAGATTACACACCCATAGGAACTTTGTCCTTCGATGATGAAGATGCAGAAGGAGTCATACAACCTCACAACGATACACTGGTAATATCCGTACTCATAAAAAAAACTAAAGTTAAGCGTGTGTTGATTGATCCAGGTAGCTCGGCCAACATCATCAGATTGAAGGTCATAGAACAGCTCAGCCTGCAAGACCAGATCATACCCGTAACCCTGGTTCTAAACGGATTCAATATGGCATGTGAAAACACCAAAGGCGAGATAGTTCTACCGATAAACATGGCCGAAACCATCCAGGAAACGAAGTTCCACGTGATCAAAGGCGACATGAGATACAACGCCCTTTTCGGAAGGCCATGGATCCACAACATGAGATTTGTACCTTCGACCCTACACCAGGTCCTTAAATTCCCAACATCGGGAGGAGTCAAAACAGTGTACGGAGAACAACCAGCCGTAAGAGAAATGTTCACCGTCGAGGAAGCGAAACCAATATCCTTGCCTTCGCCAGTAAAGGGATCGAGCTCAGAAGAGGCACGAGATACCAAATAGCAATCACAGATATCGGCTTTGACCCTACCAGACAACTAGAAGATCGAAGAAGATGATGATCAGAGGATCCCTTGATCCTTCGTGATTCCCGATGATTTCGACGCTACCAAATCAACGATTGAGGAATTGGAGCAAGTCACACTAATCGAGCACTGACTCGAACGGAAGGTATACCTGGGAACGAGGTTAGGCCCCGAACTCAGGAAGAAACTTGTTAACTTTCTTATAAATAACATTAATTTCTTTGTCTGGTCCCATTTAAACATAACGGGGATCCTACCGGACATAACGATACATCGGCTAAGCTTGGACCCTAGGGTCATACCGGTGAAGCAAAAGAGAAGACCCCAGTCCGAGGTAAAGCACGCATTCATAGAGGACGAGGTAACCAAACTTCTCAAGATAGGGTCCATTCGGGAGGTAAAATATCCTGAATGGTTAGCCAATGTAGTTGTAGTGCCTAAAAAAGGGAACAAATTTAGAATGTGTGTGGATTATAAAGATTTGAACAAAGCATGCCCCAAAGATTCCTTTCTGCTGCCCAACATCGATCGCATGATCGATGCCATGGCCGGCCACGAGATACTCACTTTTCTCGATGCCTATTCCAGGTATAATCAAATCCAGATGAACCCGAAAGACCAGGAAAAGACTTCATTTGTCACCAAATATGGAACATATTGTTATAATGTGATGCCCTTCAGGCTAAAAACAATGCAGGAGCTACCTACCAACGCCTAGTAAATAAAATGTTCGAAGAACAAATAGGTAAATTGATGGAAGTTTATATTGATGACATGCTAGTTAAGTCCCTGTGTCCAGAGGACCATTTGACCCATTTGCAGGAAACGTTCGAGATTTTGAGGAAATACAACATGAAACTCAACCCCAAAAAATGTGCTTTCGGGGTCGGTTCGGGCAAGTTCCTCGGCTTCATGGTGTCAAATAGGGGAATTGAGATTAACCCCGATAAAATCAAGGCCATCAAAGACATCACAATCGTGGACAGTGTGAAGGCTGTACAGAGGCTAACGGGATGAATTGTAGCCTTAGGCCGATTCATTTCTAGATCATCAGATCGAAGTCACAAATTTTTCTCTCTACTTAAAAAAAAAGAACGATTTCGCTTGGACCCCGGAATGCCAACAGGCACTAGAGGAACTAAAACGATATCTATCGAGCCCACCACTACTTCATACTCCAAAACCAGACGAAAAACTCTGCTTGTACTTGGCAGTATCGGAAATTGCAGTAAGCGGTGCCCTAGTTCGAGAAGATCAAAGTACGCAATTTCCCGTTTATTATATAAGTCGGACCTTAGGAGTAGCAGAAACTAGATATCCGCACCTAGAAAAATTGGCACTTGCACTGATAAGCGCCTCTAGAAAGTTAAGACCATACTTTCAATGTCACCCCATATGCGTATTAACCACTTATTCGCTCCGTAATATTTTGTGCAAGCCCGAACTATCGGGCCGATTGGCCAAATGGGCCGTCGAATTCAGTGGGTACGATATCGAATATCAACCCCGTACGACCATCAAATCTCAATTTTTAGCAGACTTCATGGCCGATTTCATGACAACCCTCGTACCCAAAGTCGAAAAAGAACTCTTGTTGAAATCGGGTACGTCATCGGGGGTATGAACCCTTTTTACGGACGAGACTTCGAACGTGAAGGGGTCCGGGCTAGGCATAGTTTTAAAGCCACCCACGGGTGACACTATTAGGCAATCTATCAAAACTACCAGGTTGACTAACAACAAGGCCGAGTATGGGGCCATGATTGCAGGTCTCGACTAGCTAAAAGCTTGGGGGCAGAAGTCATTGAAGCCAAGTGTGACTCTTTGCTGGTGGTAAATCAAGTAAACAAAACCTTCGAAGTTCGAGAAGATAAAATGCAAAGGTATTTGGACAAACTGCAGGTCACTTTGCACCATTTCAAAGAATGGACTTTACAGCATGTTCCACGAGAGCAAAACAATGAGGCCGATGCACTTGCAAATTTGGGATCATCGGTCGAGGAAGGCGAGATAAGCTCGGGGACTGACGTTCAACTCTCGAGATCCGTGATCGAAGAACGTCATGCCGAGATAAATTCTACAAGCTTAACTTGGGATTGGGGAATAAGTATATTGAATACTTAAAGAACAAAAAGCTCCCATCGGACCCTAAAGATTAAAGGGCATTACGAACCAAAGCTGCTCGATTCATGTTAGATTCAGACGGAACGCTATACAGAAGGACATTCGATGGACCATTGACAGTATGCTTAGGTCTGGGAGATACCGATTACATCCTACGTGAGGTGCACGAGGGCACTTGTGGGAATCACTCCGGTGCCGATTCATTAGTCCGAAAAATAATCAGGGCAGGATATTATTGGATCGATATGGGCAAAGATGCAAAGGAGTTTGTTCGAAAATGCGACAAATGTCAAAGTTTTGCACCAATGATCCATCGACCCGGAGAGCAACTTCACTCAGTCCTATCCCCATGGCCATTCATGAAATGGGGATCGACCCCAAGTAAAGCTAAATTCATTTTATTTATGACTGATTATTTTTCTAAATGGGTTTAAGCATAGGCGTTCGAGAAAGTAAGAGAGAAAGAGGTTATAGACTTTATCTGGGATCATATCGTATGTCGATTCGGGATACCCTCCGAAATAGTGTGTGACAATGGAAAACAATTTATCGGCAGCAAAGTGACAAAATTCTTCGAAGACCACAAAATAAGAAGGATATTATCAACACCGTATCACCCTAGTGGGAACGGACAGGCTGAATCAACGAACAAAACTATCATTCAAAACCTAAATAAGAGGTTGAACGACGCTAAAGGAAAATGGAGAGAAATCCTACCCGAAATCCTTTGGGCATATCGAACAACATCAAAATCTAGTACGGGGAAAACCCCGTTCTCCTTAGTATATGGCTCCGAAGCCTTGATACCAGTCGAAGTCGGCGAACCTAGTACCAGATTTCGATATGCAACAGAAGAATTAAATAACGAGACTATGAACTAAGCCTCGAATTATCGGACGAAAAACGAGAAGCTGCTATCGTCCAATTGGACGCCCAAAAGAAACGAATCGAAAGATACTATAATTGAAGAACCAAGCTACGCCATTTTAAGTCCGGGGACTTAGTGCTAAGGAAAGTCACCCTCAATACCCGAAATCCAAACGAAGGAAAAATAGGACCGAACTGGGAAGGACCATATCAGGTTCTCGAAAATGTCGGAAAGAGATCATACAAGCTCGAGATTATAAACGGCAAACTACTATCAAGCAATTGGAATATGTCGCATCTAAAACGATACTACTGCTAAGGTACGACCCTCCCATATTCGTTTACATTTCAAAACTAACCCCTGCAGAAGTTCGATCAAGAGCTAAGATGGATCCTTCAATACGAAGCCTTAGTTCTGAAAGCACGCGTTGCACTCTTTTTCCCTTAGACCGGTTTTATCCTAAATGGGTTTTTCGGCAAGGTTTTTAATGAGGCAACCATTGATGGTGCTAACTTAGAACAATTCAACAGTATTCGAGGCCTCTTTACAATCGACCTCGAATACTCGGGGGGCAATAACCCTCAAACATATTGAGCTCGATGCAAGAAAGTTACTTCATAAACAACAGGGTTCAGATAGGAAAAATTGTAAGAGCCAAATGGTCAAAACGAACCTTGCTCATGTAGTTGGCCCGAGCCTTGACGCAAAACATGAACACATGTATAATGATTTACAAAGAAAACTTTCTTCTTTACCCACATCTTATATCCAAGAAACATTTCCTCTATGTCGAGATTTATTATGCAAACAGGATTAAGGGCCGACCACTACCCCTTAAATCGGGGACTGCCAACCGAAAATCAACGAATCCCAAGGGCTACACCAACTCGAATTCGAACAAGCACTCACTCGGCTACTAAGCCTACGGGCTACTTTTATCTTGAGTTTGAGAAATCACTCATTCTACCATTTAGCCTACGGGCTACATTACTTCGAGTTCGCAATCACTCACTCGACTATTAAGCCTACGGGCTAGATTATTTCTAGTTCGAGCAAGCACTCACTCGACTATTACGCCTACGGGCTACATTATTTCGAGTTCGAATCATTCACTCGACTACTAAGCCTACGGGATACTTTTATTTCGAGTTCGAGCAAGCACTCACTCGACCATTATGCCTACGGGATACATTATTTCGAGTTTGAATCATTCATTCGACTACTAAGCCTATGGGCTACTTTTATTTCGAGTTCGAGAAAGCACTCACTCGACCATTACGCCTACGGACTACATTATTTCGAGTTCAAATCAATCACTCAACTACTAAGCCTACGGGCTACTTTTATTTCGAATTCGAGCAAGCACTCACTCGACCATTACACCTACGGGCTACATTATTTCGAGTTCGAATCATTCACTCGACTATTAAACCTACGGGCTACTTTTATTTCGAGTTCGAGCAAGCACTCACTCGACCATTACGCCTACGGGCTACATTATTTCGAGTTCGAATCATTCACTCGACTACTAAGCCTACGGGCTACATTTATTTCGAGTTCGAACAAGCACTCACTCGACCATTACGCTTACGAGCTACATTATTTCGAGTTCGAATCATTCACTCGACTATTAAACCTACGGGCTACTTTTATTTCGAGTTCGAGCAAGCACTCACTCGACCATTACGCCTACGGGCTACATTATTTCGAGTTTAAATCATTCACTCGACTACTAAGCTTACGGGTTATTTTTATTTCGAGTTCGAGCAAGCACTCACTCGACCATTACGCCTACGGGCTACATTATTTCGAGTTTAAATCATTCACTCGACTACTAAGCTTACGGGTTATTTTTATTTCGAGTTCGAGCAAGCACTCACTCGACCATTACGCCTACATGCTATATTTTTTCTAGCTCGAATCACTGACTCAACTAATAAGCCTAAGGGCTACATTGCTTTAAGTTTGAGTAAGCGCTCGCTCGGTTATGGAGGCTACGAAGTCCAAATTTGATTAAGTTGTTTAAATCCTTGTGAAAATATTCATAAGGCGTGAATAAAATCTTCACAAGACAGGAAACAAAAACAGAAGAAAGTCGGCAAAAAGGGGATATTTTTATATACAAAATTGTTTACATGATTGATTACAACGTAAAAATTAAGGACTAAGCTTCCTGGCCATCCCCAGGAGCGGTCTCTTCTCTATCGGGCTCCCCCCGTTTTCGGATCCGCTCTTACTCCCATCATCATCATCATCATCATCATCATCATCATCATCATCATCATCATCATCATCATCATCATCATCATTGTCATCATCATCGTCATCGAAAACTAAGGCTTCAACATCGACTTTGAGTTCTTTGGCCCTTTTTATCTCTTCAGCGAGGTCGAAACCTCGAGCAGGGATCTCCTCGAGGGTCTCCCTCCGAGATCACCACTTAGCAAGTTCAGCGACCCAATGTGCTCGAGTATCGGCGGTCTCGGCTACCTCTCTTGCTTGGACCTGGGCAGCTTCAGCATCGGCCCGATAGACGGCCGCGAGTACATCCGCATCGGCCTTTGCCTTTTCGGCATCAGATTCGGCCTTGGCAAGTACAGAGGCTAACCAAGCCTCGAGCTCCTCTATTCTTATTGCTTGGACCGAGCTTTTTTCCTTCATTTTTTGAAGTTAGTTTTCGGCCGATTACAATTGGGCTCAAGCAATTTCTTTCTCTGCAGCAAAGCGGTCCATTCCTTCTTTCCACTTCAAAGACTCCTCTCTTATCACATCAACTTCTTCACGGAGTTTTTCGATCGTCTCGATTTTCTACTGCAACTGTGAGACCGAAAGATTAGCCATCGTTCTGGTATCAATCCCATAGGCTTTTAAAAGAATTATTACCTGCTCGGATAGATCGATCTGATCTTGGTGAGCCCTGGCCAACTCAGCTTGGAGGTCTTTTATTTCCTCTCTCCTTTGGCCCAAAAGGAGCTTTAAGGAGTTCCTTTCCTCCGTAACCCGTTGAAGCTCGGCCTCGTATCGACAAAGCTCGGTTCGGGACCGAGAACATGATTCTCGATGAACTGCCGTGGCCTGCAAAGAAAGAAGAAACGAAGTCAGAAAGGAAAAGCAAACTTAAGGGTAACGCCATATGATTTAAGGCCTACCAGATTCAAAGCCTGCTGCACTCCGTGAAAAAGATCTGATGCGTCACTTGTACCGGCAGTGTATTCGACGCCGATGAACAGGTCACGAAAAGGATCCTCTCCATCATGAGGCCCATCTAATTCGAAAGCCCCCAAATGTCGAGCTTCTCGAATCGCCCCTGTAGAAAAAGCAGGGAAGGTGGGCGAGCCTTCGATTGTTACTGCCCCAAATGAGTTATCTGGGGCATTCTCTTTGGTTCGAAAAGATTCGGGAAGAGCCCTTTAGACATATCCCCCATCCGTCGGCTTCGATGGGAAACAGCTTCGATCTCCAGCAACTCGGGGACTCTACCCGAATCTCTCTCCGATATATCCTCAGTTCGAGGCGGAGCCTAATGAACCACCATCGATCCAGCTGCCTGTGGAGCGTCGGTGGTCTTCTTTGTTCGGGCCGCCAGAGAGGACCCATCGTTCTCTTCTTCTTCCTCTTTTTCATCCCTCAGACGCAGAACTGATTCTACAGTCAAAGGAATGGTATTCTTGTTCGGCTTACGAGTCGTCCTCTTCTTCGGTTTTTGGTCTTCGAAGACAGGGTCTCTTTTCCTCTTATTATCTTTCACCGGCTTTGGGACAGAGGCCGAAGCCTCTTCCTCGACAGACGAGGGCCTTAAAACTGCATCCTTGCCCACACCTGCATACGGAAAATTTTATTGAAAGTATGTGAAAAACATCTTATTCGAATTACCAAAAGATACGAGAGAGGTGCTCGCCGTGATTTTTGGCCTCCCATCGGTCCTTTGACAAGTCGCGCCATAAGCGCTCAGCATATGAGGAGGTTGAAACCAGATCACGTACCCAGTTCTTGAGATCGGGCACTGCGCCGGGCATTCAGGGAATCGCTGCATCACAAAAGGGGAATATTGGTGAGAAAAGAAATGAAAGAACAAAATAATATGAGATAACAACAGAATTACACTTACGCTTCAAGTTCCACTCCTCGGGAAAAGGCATCTTTTCGGTCGGGATCAGGTCCGAAGTCCTCACTCGAACGAACCGGCCCATCCAGCCTTGATCCTTATCCTCGTCTATACTCGAGAACAAAGCTTTGGTAGCTCGACGTTGGAGTTTTATTAACCCTCCTCGAAAAAGGCGAGGACGGTATAATCGAACAAGATGGTCGAGGGTGAAAGGCATCCCCTCGATTTTACTCACAAAATATCGGATCAAAATAACGATCCGCCAAAAGGAAGGATGTATCTGACCTAGGGTTATTAAGTATTTACGACAAAAATCTATGATAACAAGGTCGAGAGGGCCTAACATGAAAGGATAAGTATACACGCTTAAAAACCCTCTCACGTGAGTAGTAATATCCTCTTCAGGAGACGGTACTACCATCTCTTTGTTCTCCCAGTTACAATCTCTTTTTATCCGCTCGATGTGCTCCGGGGTTATCGAACAAATATATCTCGATACGGGCTCACATCGGCCAGGAACCGGCGAACCTTTATCAAGTTTGAAATCGGAGGTAAGAACACACGCCGCCGGAACGCACTCCTCAGGGCGAGGATCCACCGGTGTTTTATCAGCGGCGGATTAGGAAGAAGAAGCTTTTTCCTTTTGGGGGACGGCTTTGGATGTCTTCACCATTTTGGATTTAAAGAAGGTGACAAAGGTTTGGTAATTTGGAAGAAGACTTTTGCAAAGAGGAATCACATATTTGCGTATAAACTCAGAGAATACAAAAAAGAAATTGGGAAATTTGGAAGGTTGAAGATGTAAAAGTAATAAATGATTAAATGAAGGGTTATTTATAGGTTTAAGCAATGGCGGTTCAGTATCAGCGGTGGCCGACCACCGTATGATATGCATTAAATACCTTGAAAGACTAAATCGACGGAACAGTTGTCACGTGCGTCATGGTCGAGCTCAATGTAAACGTCACCTTATTATCCGATCGAGCCGTTGAAAAAATCATATAGTTTCTCACCACATTCTTCCTGAGAAACTAGGGGACTATCTGTATACGGTCGAAATAGATTTCGACCTTCGTATGATTGATCGAGTTCGAAACATAATCGATCGAAGTAAGACTTCGAGATGGGTTCCGAAGATGGTACAAACAAGCTTCGAGTCCGCGGGGCCGATCAATGTCGAGCTCGATATTATCATCAAGCTCGAATCCAAATAGAACTATGATGCAAAGTAAAGTTCTCGAGCTTATGATTCAGAGACCGACCAATATTGACCCCGAATTAATTCAAGGGTCCGAGTCAGAATCGAGCTCAAGCCATGATCGAGAGCTCGAGTCAAGACCGAAAAACTCGAGTCAATATCGAGCTCATAGAGAAGAGCTATTGCAATCCCACTAAAGGAAAGAATCTTGTCAGGAATTGTGGGAAAGCTGATTTATCATGAGTCTCCCACTACTTATTTTTTTATATCTAAAGTAAGATCCCTCTCCTATAAAGGGGACGGTTATCATTTATGTAGAAAAGAGGTTTTGGCTAACATTGTAATTCAAGCACCATATTCTCATATAGTGAAGAGTTGTTCTTTCAAGCTTAATTTGATTCCACTTGTTTAGTCCTAAAATTCATCTTCTTTACAACCTTGTCTATTTTTGCATTTTTCGCAATCCATACTTGATATTTCCATTTATCCTTGCGATTTGTATTAAGTTGCACCATGTATCCTTAGAACTGCGTACAAATTCAACTCTATCCGTTTTTCGGGTAAACAATCTCATTTGTACAAAAAGAATAATTCTTGTTAACACAATACAAAGATTACTTGTCTACAAGCCTTAAGAAAAGCTTTGCAGAGTAATATGAGTCATGTATGTGGAGACCAAGTAAGAAAATAACTCTTGAGCTCTTCAAGTTCTCCAGAAGATCTAGACATACAAATCATAATCTAAGTAAAGATTCCTTTTCTGCTTCTAATGTCTCTTTTATGGTGGAAGGAAGTTCTACATCATTACACACAATGGATTAACTTCAGAACCTGTGTATATAAAAAAAATGCTGTGGAGGACATGTAGAAGGTTAATCAGGATCTCTGTCCACAATCTTTACTCCTTGCCTTTCTCTTCTCAACAACCTCACCCTACTAACATGATTACCTGTACTAAAAATTCGTCTTATTCTCCTTTTCCTCCTTAATGGCACCGTACTGGTGTCTCCAAAGGGAGACTTTGCATGAATAACTTCAACTTTTTCACATCCTTTACTTCTCAGCTTCTGAAATAAGAACTCTGACTCTTGCTGGGTCCGACAAAGGTGTCCAAAGTGGTAAAGGGGTTCCACATAAGAAGCAGATGAAGATACAATGCCTTTGATATTAATTGGCTTGAGAAACTCAACAAATTTTTCTAACTCGAGAAAGCATGAGTGATCAGAATATGGAACTGTATATATGTACTTATCATAACTCCCTGCAGTTAGTGAACCTCCAATTGTCTTGCTTGTGCTAATGGAGGTGGTAATATTTGTGTGCCATGTAAAGGAAAAGTTGTCCTTTCCTCTGGCAGATTTTTGCGCCCAAGGGAGACCAGATGGCATGATCCCTATGGTTGGACGTATCGTATTCAGTTCCTCCAGAGTTTCAATGTTAAAACTATAACGAGGAACAGCACGAATCCTTGTTAGTGAAGTTTTAGTCGTAAAGATCTCATGGAACCCAAGAAGATGCATAATTTGTAAGCGTTCTGGCCACACCCAAATCTGCAAGGCAGTTGAAGAGCAATTGAAGCATAAAGCTTGCCAATGGGGCAGCAGTTTCCAAGAGCACAGAATGAAAGGACTTTTTTTTGTTCCTGTAGTGACACAATTATGCTAATAATATCCAGAGGGAAACAATCTGAAAATTTATTAACTCAGTTTTAACTTGAAATTGCAATTTTTAGAGCAAGAAATAAATATATAACAAGAGGAGAGAAATGTGGTATCAAGTATCCTAAGTTAGGATTTCTACCTCCAAACAATAGAATACGGAAATTTCTTGCCAGGAATAACTGCATTGCTACTGATCATAAAGATAAAGTTGTATAGTTCTGGTAAACTTTGGGTGTCTCGTAATACAGACTCAAAAGAAATAGTAGCTCTGATTATTTTGTATAGATAGAAACGTACCTTTGTTTTCAGGATACGTGATATGTACAACAGAAGATTTTCTTTCCCCAGTGTATCAACGGCAATGACAATATCATGATTAGGGTGACTAGATATGATGCTTAAAACCTGGAATCATTCATCAGAAATTAAACCAATCTGGCAATGCTCTATGTTGTAACTTCCTCAAACATGTATCACAATTATTAAACAATTTCTACAAGTTGGATTTTTGCAGCTTGAGATTGAAAAGGGAATTATAATATGTCATAAGACAGAAGGCCGATTATGATTTTACAAAATGCACCTGTCTAGCTGCAACTTCACGAGAAGGAAATGAGTATGTAGGGTTACAGTAAGTATTATCCAAGTAAAGCATGTCAAGCTGTAAATCCTTCAGAGCATTAAGCAGCATGGTCCTTCCATTTTGTGCTCTCTCACTTGTGCTCTCCCAACGAAAATCCCCAGTATAGAGCGTGCAGCCAAATTCACCACGAAACAGATACATCATTGCTCCTGGTATCAGTGTTTTCACTTTAGTGGAAGAAAAACACAAGAAAGCTGCGAGCAATTTAAGCTCAATAAAAAGTCGCTATTAGTAATAATACTCCAAGAGATATATTAGTATACTCATAGTATCAAGACCTCTGAACAGTTGAAAATTTTGAGACAAAAACATATGAAAATGGTCAATTAATTTGTCTATGTAAATAAGTAAAGACAATCTTAGAACTAATTTATATGCGAATATATATCCACGTGTAAACTGCAACTACCCGTTGATCTTATTCCAGCAGACAACTATAGAGATTGAATCACATAAAAGCTTGAAACACATAGGGAAATTAATCAAACACGTAGTGAGCACAAAAAAAAAGGAGTGACAAAATTACGCATATTAAAGCTCTATACCGGGGCAATGATGAGCATCGATGGCCATGAAATAGACAGTAGTAGAAGAACCAGAGGAAGGAGACAGTAGAGAAACAGAGTGCCAGTGACCAATTTCAACAATGCGAAGGAGAGAAAGGTCGAAGCCTGGGAATTTGATGGGAAAGAGCTTAGCAGTGATGCGTGAGCAGTAAAGGGGTCCACGTGTCCAGTTCGGAGCAAGTCCACGTACGTGGTCGGCGTGAAGGTGAGTTAGGAAGTAGACTTGGCTTCCCCTGCTCCAACGATCCACTGATATCATTCCACTCTCCATTGTTCCGCTCTTTCTTCCCTCTATTCTGCATAAATTGCAAGTTACGCATGGACTGAGCAGGTGCTAATGGGAGATTGGGGACAAAGAATGAGAAATTCAGCAGTATTTGGTTTGGCGGGGAATTGTGATTTCAAACTTTAGTGGTGGCGCTTTTTTGCACGGAAAATTCATATCATAAATAAATATTTTATTAATCATATGATATGAATATTTTATGACCACCATTGTTAGTTTTTTTTTTTTTTTTTTTTTTTTTTTATTTTTTTTTTTTTTTTTTTTTTTTTTTTAATTTTCACAGAAGACCATTGTTAGGTTTATTGAACTTGAATGTTGAAAAGGGCAAGGTGCTTGTATTGACTTTTGAAAGTTTAGACTTACTCTAACCATTGGAAATTAATATTGGAGTTAATTTGGATATTTTTTGCAGAAAAAATTGTGTTGATGAAATTTTTATACAAGTCTGGACTATCCATCATGATTTTTGAATAATTTGTACCAATTTTGAACCGAAGTGCTGATTATACCCTAGGACTCGTGGCAAATGCAAGTAAGTCCATCTGTTATAAACTCCTAGTGATCCACTATGATTTCTGAATATTTTGTTCCCAGGTTATTATACAATTTGTCTAATTAAAGACCTTATGATCTGATAGGACTTGTCTTTGCTTGAAATAGTATCAAAAGTAAGTACTAAATAATTTTTTTTTGTTACTTGTTGATATAAAATCATCTTTCATTCAATAGAAAATTCTTTCAAAAATAGGTGCGAAATAGGGATTGTTGTTTTTACTACGCCTAGACTATCCTCTATCCGGATAGATATATCCCTATGAGCGACTATGTCGATCTTTATATGTTTTGGCCACGTCTGAAAGAGAAAGAGATAGACTGAGATCCAGACATCGTCATTTTTTGAGTGTCATAGGTGAATAGTTGATAGCAGATAGGGTCAATGATCCGCCAGGACTTATAAATAATTTGTACCAAAAGTTACGATACAATTTGCGCTAAAAAAGGTCGGTGACCTGCAAGACTTGTGACAAGGCAAGTGTTTGTCCATTCATCCGAACCTCTGGCGATCCGCCAAGACATGTATCAAGTTCAAACCCGCAAATTCCAAGTTCCGAATCACGTTTTTCTCCTAAACTTATTTAAACAGAATTAAAACATAAATAGTGGCACAACAATCTCCTATTTGTGCAAATCACCCATTATGACTTAGGGGAAATGAAGAAAGAAGTCCAAAAATAAAATGTCTTTTTTCTAAATAGAGCCCAACTTTATTGGGTTATTCCCTCCCCCGGCATGGGCTAAGATATGATGCATCTTATTAGTGCCCATTTGAACATTATTTTTCGTGCTAATAAACAACCCGTAAATACGAACAATAATAAAACTCTTGATGATCTGCTATGCACGGAGGTAAAAGAAAACTCCACTATGTTTACATTCAAAACATGCGAAGAATATAATCCACTCAAGAAGAAACATGTGTTAATAGAGGACAGCTAGTTTATAAGATGTTACAAATAGACAAATCTAAATTGTAATGTCACGAGTTCGAATAACAATTGAGGTTTAGCTACTATTTCCAGTTGGAACTTATGAATTCCCTATCACTATGTAGGAAACAAAAATGAGAAAAAAGAAGAGTCTCTTGGTTCAAGCTGCTTGAAAAGGTTATTATTTAGTTGGTTTACAAATTCTGGAGATGAAGATCATGACACTCGGAAAAAACAAATGCAGTCTAATTTATGGTAAAATACAGAAATAATCTCAAAAAATCTATTTTACAGTAATAGTGTTAAATTTTAATAAATTCATAATACTCTTAGAAAACAACACTGAGTATGTTGTTGTTGTACTCTTAGAAAGAAATTACAATAGAAAGGAGACAAGCTGAAGTTAGAGGCGAGTTTGTTTGAATCTTTGATGGTTCGAAATTTTGTTTTTTATAACCGTGTCCGAATCAGCTAATGCGACCTTAATTAATTTTATAGGTACCTATAAATTTTTAGTCCGGAACCAAAATGTGGTTCTTTTCAAAGAACAAAAATATGTGAAAAAAATATATAGTGACCAAATTATACGTAGCGTCTTTTTAAAAGACGCTATACCTTAACGGCCGTTTGACCAGTTAAGTATAGCGTCTTTTAAAAAGATGCTATATATATAGCGTTTTTCACTAAGACGCTATATGTATTATGTGGGCCCACAAATAATTCTTCTGGACTTAACTGACATAACAATAATTCAATTGGGTATAGCGTCTTAAGCTAAGACGCTATACCTCAAATAATTTACCCCCCGGACTGGTTTTTGCCTTATATAAGGACGTTAAGGATTTTGAAAAACAATCATTCAGAAATACTTTCAAGTGTTGTGAGATTTTTCTTTGTTAAGTTGTTTTGCATTGTGTCATAATGTCTGAAGAGCGAAGAATTAGAGTTTCATTATATTGGGGGGGTGGGGTTGTGGTGGCGAATAACTCAGAAAGCTACAGTTTATCTCCACAGTCTCATGTTAAGTTGCCACTTACAATGGAGTACGATACATTGGTATCGTTGTTATGTAAAAAAATGAGTATGAGCAAACGTTCAATGAATCTTAAAATAACCGGACGATATCCGTATTTTATGACTCCGCAAGGGGTTGCTTGTTATGCTGAGTTTAACATCGAAGACGATGAAACTCTGAGAGATTTTTTGAGGACTCCGGATGAATACTGGGAATTTATTGCGATAAAAATATTGGAAATATACGTCAAGGTTGAAGACGTTCGCAATAATGTGGTAGCGCAAAGTAGGGAAATCCGAACAGGTTTCGGCTGAAAGAGTTTGGCCGGATCCAAACTTATCTCCACGGGCGAATGAGGAGCGGGGAAATAATTTCTCCCCTGGTATATATAATCCACAAGCAGAGTGGTAACTTCAATTTTCCTTTGTGTTAAGATGTATATTTTTGTGTATTGTATTTGTATTAACACTCATATATTCTACAGGGGGTACCGACCAGATATGAATTTTACAAGTTATGAACCAACAGTCAGTTGGAATATGCCGGGTTTTGGTGTGTTAGATCATGGTGGTCCATCCGGGAGTCAGCATCAACAAGATAATGTGTATCATTGGATATCAACACATTATGATTTGTAAGTGAATACATAAAGTTATATGTATTGTTTGAACCAATTTGACTAACTCATTATTTCTTTAGTTGTGCGGTGAAAACGAGCAACTTGATGGTCCTGTTCTTACTCAATTGCCCGAAGACGACGTATTTAATCGGGATCTGGCAGATGCGCAGAGTCAGGAAGCGAATAGTGATTATGAAAACAATGCCGATGAGTCTGGAGATGATACACCCTTCCTTGATGAGGGTGATGATGAGGAGGAAGAGAATGCCGAACCTGATTTGACGAGGGAGCGTGCTCCAGCTCCAGTTAGACCAAGAGTATACGAGTCCCACGTGTCATTTCATTCAAGGCATATTCCCTACCTTGATCATTTGCCAAGTATGAGGATGTGGATGCCCTCACAAGGGATATTGACGAAATTCAGACAGTAATGTGGGATGAATCTAGACCAACGGTGCTGTCAAAAGGCATGCTTTTTCCTGATAAGGCGCGCCTAATCAGGGCGGTGAAAATGTACAACGTAAAGAGTGTCGTGAAATGATGGTATGGGAGTCATCTCCGGATGTATACAAGGTTGTTTGTCGTAGATGGTTTACGTATTGTAATTGGATGATGCGTGTGAGGAAGAAGAAAACAAATATGTGGGTTGTGGGTAAATACATTGGCACCCACAATTGTGAAATGGACACATTCGGTGGAAATCACTTTAACTTGGATGTTGACTTGATTTCTCTTGTCTTGATTCCACACATTGAAGCCTCCATAAGGGACAAAATCAAAGAGTGTATTACATCTGTCCACCAGGAATATGGGTGTACTATTACCAAAAGAAAGGCATTTCTTGGGCGCAAACGTGCGTTTGAAATTGTTTACGGTGACTGGGATAAGTCATTTGCATCTCTACCCAGTTACATGGCCACATTGCACCACTTTAACCTCGGGATTATTGTTGAATGGAAGATTGAGCAGAGTCCGGGATAACCGGAATATATATTCAGATACGTGTTCTGGGCCGTCAAACCAGCAATTGATGGTTTTGTGTATTGCCGGCCGATAATATCCATATACAACACTCATGTCTATGGAAAGTATGATATTAAGCTGTTGATCGCCGTTGCAGTAGATGCTAATGGACAAATATTTCCCCTAGCTTTTGCTATTTGTGCCAATGAAAGCCAAGAGACGTGGACGCTATTTTTGAACCACTTGAAGGAGCACGTTGCCAAACAACGTTCAGGTATTTGTCTAATATCTAATCGGCATGGCGGTATTTTAAGTTCTGTACAGCATTTACCTGAATGGCAGGAATCATATGCATACCACTGTTACTGTGTGAGGCACCTGAAGGCCAATTTCCAGAAGGCACATCTCAACAAGGACTTGCATGATTTTATTGTGGATGGCTACAACTGATCACCAGGAGTGCAAATTCAAGAGGCGCATGGAATCTATCAGGCAGGAAGACGAAATGGACTATCATTGGTTGATGCGATATGAGCTTGACAGGTGAACATTGCATGCGGATGGTGGCAGACGATGGGGAACCCTGACTACAAATGTGTCAGAGTCTTTCAACGGGTTATTGAAGTCTGCACGTGGATTGCATGTCACTGCCATAGTGCGGATGTCATTCAAACAGATGGCGGAGAGCTTTGTTGAAAGGCATAGATGTGCATCAGAATTGATGGAGAGGGGTGTTGAATTTATGCCAATACCGATGAAAAGATTTGAGAAATACAGGAGGCGAGCACATTGGCATTCATTTTTATAGTATTGCAACGAGCAAAATATTTTTGAAGTTCGCACCGCTATCCATCAAAATCGTGGGAATAATACACACACTATAAATAAAGCCAGCAGGTTGTGTTCTTGTGGGAAATGGTTCATCTACCACATGTCGTGCTCACATTCCATGAAGTTCTTTCAACATACAGGTTTCACGGCAACCCGGTATGTTGATAAGCAATATAGTGTTGCTGCATACTTAAGTAGGCAGTTGCAGCCACTGGGTGCTGAGCATTATTGGTCGCCAGAACCATTTAAAATAATGTGTAACAAGGAGTATTTGGGTAAGGTACAAGTGCAAAAAAGAACGCATATACGGAACCAAATTGATATCGGTGATACCGTTTATGCGCGTAAATGTGGCATATGCTCGCAAACAGGACATGTCAGTCGTAAATGTACTTCAGCTGGTTTGGGTGTCGGTGGTAATCCTGTTCCTGGTGGAAGTTCATCTAATGTGCCCAACAATCAAGGATGCACGTAGTGTTTTTTTCCGTTTTGTGGTTGTAAAAGTGTATGTACTTGTTTATCTTGCTGTCACAACCCAATTTCACCTATAGGTCGTGATGGCGCCCAACACTACAGCTACGCAAGCCCAGTTAATATATTAAGCATATATTGATAAAATTTAAAACCAAGAAAATTAATAAAGCCCAAATTCTACCAATGTGTGTGCCAAAACCTGATGTCACAAGTGTATGAGCATCTAGTAGATTATACAAAACCTCAATACTGTCTGAAATAAAATAGACAGAATAAAAAGATACAAGGAGAGACACTAGTAGCTGCAGAACGACTCAGAAAAGCAGCTCACTACTATGCCCCTGGATAGCGTGGGTGTAAGACGATAGGTCCCCCACTAGTACTTGCCTCAGGTCCTGCACAAAAAGTGCAGCAAGTGTAGTATGAGTACGTAAACAACGTGTACCCAGTAAGTATCAAGCCTAATCTCAAAGTGGTAGAGACGAGATGGTCGACCTTGACACTCACTATGGGTCAATAATAATAATGGAAATACGACTAAAATATTTAAATCAGCATGATTCACAGAATTTACAATAAATCATTTAACCAGCGGAAATAATCAAATTCTTTCAATTGCAACAATTCTCAATATATTAATTAAATCTCATTTACAGGAATAACAATTAATTCCTTAGCAAGCAGGCATAATAATTTATTAAATTTCAAGGATTCTCAATTTTATCAATTAGCTTCGCAAGCTGAAATAAGCTATTAAGGTATCGTGTGATTATTATTATTAAGCACCATTTCTGTCGAGAACGTACGGCCCGATCCAGAGTGTCGTGTACACTGCTGAGGGACGTGCGGCACGATCCATAGATGCATCTATACTGCCGAGGCGTTTAGCCCGCTCCATAAGAAAAGAGGACATTTTCTTATGTACCTCCGGAAGGAGAGTATATTTATTATAAGATAAATTCGGGAGGAAGAACAATTTCTCTTAATAATTAATTAATTTAAAAAGAAAATCAAGTATATGAGATTTTCATCCTTTAATATTTTTATCTAACAATTCACAATATATATATATATCAAATAATATTAATTAAACAAAGAATACAATTTACACAAGTAATTCATGCTTTGAGTTCTAAACTACCCGAACTTTAGCATTAATAGTAGCTACGCACGGACTCTCGTCACCTCGTGCGTACGTAGCCCCCACAATTAGCATCAATTATTTAATTTTAATCACCTATGAGGTAATTTCCCCCTCACAAGATTAGACAAGAGAATTACCTTGTCTTACTCCAATTTAATCCACTATAAGGCCTTTTCCACGATTATCCAACTCTGTCTGGCTCGAATCTAGCCAAACTAATTCGATACAATCACTAGAAATTATAGGAATCAATTCTATAAGAAAATATTACATTTTTAATAAAAATCCAGAAATTAATTAAAAATTCGTCCATGGGGCCCACGTCTCGGAATCTGACGAAAGTTATGAAATCCGACAACCCATTCAATTACGAGTCCAACCATACCAGTTTCACTTAAATCCGACTCCGAATCGATACTGAAATCTCAAAAATGCGTTTCTATGAGATTTCTAAAATTTTCCAAATTTCAATCTCAAAACACTAATTAAATGGTGAAAATCATGATATATTTGTGTATATAGACCAAATCCGAGTTAGAATCACTTATCCTAAATGTCGTTCCTTGAAAATCTATCAAAATTCTCAAGTTTGTCAAAAATGGCAAATGGGTCGAATGCCTCTATTTTTATAACTTACAGATATGTCCAGTCCGATTAGGGAGCTCGATCAAGGAGATCGATCAGGGGAGCTCGATCAGGGAAGCTCGATCATGGGAGCTCGATCTCGGGAGCTCGATCTCGGGAGCTCGATCTCGAGAGCTCGATCTCAGGAGCTCGATCTTGGGAGCTCGATCTCAGGAGCTCGATCTTGGGAGCTCGATCATGGGAGCTCGATCTTGGGAGCTCGATCATGGGAGCTCAATCATAGGAGCTCGATCTTGGGAGCTCGATCTCGGGAGCTCGATTTTGGGCCTCGATCACAGCCCCAAATTTCCAGCAGAAGAGAAACAAATTGCAGCAGCTGTTTAAGTCCAATTTTTGATCCGTTAACCATCCGAAACTCACCCGAGGCCCTTGGGACCTTAACCAAATATACCAACAAGTCCTAAAACCTCATTTGAACTTAGTCGAACCTCTAAATCACATCAAACAACGCAAAAATCACGAATCATACCCCAATTCAAGCTTAATGAAACTATGAATTTTTAACTTCTACATTCGATGCCGGAACCTATCAAATCAAGTCCGATTGACCTCCAATTTTGCACACAAGTCATAATTGACATAACGGAGCTGTGAAAATTTTTAGAACTAGATTCCGACCCCGATATCAAAAAGTCAACTCCTCGGTCAAACTTCCAAACTTAAATTCTTGTTTTTAGCCATTTCAATCCTAATTTAACTACGGACCTCCAAATAAAATTCCAAACACGCTTCTAAGTCCAAATTCACCATACGAAGCTGTTGGAATCATCAAAATTCTATTCCGTGGTCGTTTTCACATAATTAGACATCCGGTCACTATTTGAACTTAAACATTTTAATTTTTCATCAAAATTCCATATCTCGGGCTAGGGACCTCGGAATTTGATTCCGGGCATACGTTCAAGTCCCAAATCATGGTACGAACCTACCAGAATTGTCAAAATACTGATCCGAGTCCGTTTGCTCAAACTGTTGACCAAAGTCAACCCAATTGAGTTTTAAAGCTCTAATCCACATTTTAATAAAAATAAAATTCACATAAAAACTTTCCAGAAAATTTTACGGACTGCACACGCAAGTCGAGAAATGATAAATAGTACTTTTAGAGGTCTTAGAACATATAATTAATTATTAAATTTAAAGATGACATTTTGGGTCATCACATTCTCCACCTCTTAAACAAACGTTCGACCTCGAACGGGTTTAGAATTATACCTGAAGTGCTGAATAAGTGCGGATATCTGCTCCGCATGTTTTCTTCGGCCTCCCAAGTCCCTTCCTCGACTGGTTGGCCCCTCCACTGTACTTTAACTGCAGAAATCCTCTTGGATCTCAACTAGCGAACCTGTTTATCAATAATGGCAACTGGCTCCTCTTCATAACCCAAGCTATTATCTAGCTGAACTGTGCTGAAGTTTAACACATGTGATAGGTCGACATGATACTTCCGGAGCATAGATACATGGAAAATCAGATGAATTCTCGATAGGCTGGGAGGCAATGCAAGCTCATAAGCAACCTCCCCAACTCGTCTCAACACCTCAAATGGGTCTATAAACCTTGGGCTCAACTTGCCCTTCTTCCCGAATCTCATAATTCCCTTCATCGGTGAAACCTTCAAGAGAACTTTTTCACCTACCATAAATGATATATCACGAGCTTTCTGATCCGCGTAACTCATTTGTCTGGACTGTGCTGTACGAAGTCGCTCCTGAATCAACTTTACCTTTTTCCAGGCATCCCTTACCAAATCAGTACCATATAACTTAGCCTCACCGGGCTCAAACTAACTTATAGGTGAATGACATCGACGGCCATATAAAGCCTCAAATGGAGCCATCTCGATGCTAGATTGGTAACTGTTATTATAAGCAAACTCGGCCAAAGGCAGGAAACGATCCCACTGACCTCCAAAGTCAATCACACATGCCCTGAGCATATCCTCCAAAATTTGAACTGTCCGCTCTGACTGCTTGTCGGTCTGCGGATGAAAGGTTGTACTGAGCTCTACACGGGTCCCCAACTCACTCTGTACTGCTCTTTAGAAATGTGAAGTAAACTGAGGGCCTCTATC
>AWOL01S0005921.1:147237-180099 GCA_000715115.1 Nicotiana otophora
ATAGTAATTTGTTCCCATTTCCACTCTGGTATAGTCATCTGTTGAAGTAGGCCACCTGGCCTCTGGTGCTCATATTTAACTTGCTGGCAATTTAGACACCTAGATATATACTCAATTATGTCCTTTTTCATTCGTCGCCACCAATAATGCTGCCTCAAGTCACGATACATCTTAGTAGCACCTGGATGAATAGAATACCGAGAACTGTATGCCTCCTCTAGGATCTTTTTCCTCAGTCCATCCACATTAGGAACACATAGACGACCCTGGAGTCGCAGAACACCATTCGTACCAATAGTAACTTCCTTGGCACCACCTCGTAGTACCATTTCACGAAGAGCCATCAAGTGTGGGTCATCATACTGGCGAGCCTTGATCTGCTCAAATAGTAAAGATTGGGCCACAACACATACAAGAACTCGGCTGGGCTCTAAAATATCCAGCCTCACAGGTCTGTTAGCCAAGGACTGAATATCCGAGGCTAATGGCCTTTCCTCTGCTGAAATGAAAGCCAAACTTCCCATACTCTCTGGCTTTCTGCTCAAGGCATCTGCAACCACATTTGCTTTGCCCGGATGATACAGGATAGTAATATCATAATCTTTTAGTAACTCCAACCATCTGTGCTGCCTCAAATTTAGGTCCCTCTACTTGAACAAATGCTGCAAACTGTGATGATCAGTGTAAACTTCACAAGACACCCCATAAAAATAATGCCTCCAAATTTTAAGAGTGTGAACAATCGCAGCTAACTCCAAATCATGTACCGGATAATTCTTATCGTGGGGCTTCAGCTGACGTGAAGCATATGCAATAACTCGCCCTTCCTGTATCAATACACAACCCAAGCCAAAGCGTGAAGCATCGCAATACACTGTATATATTCCCGAACCAGAAGGTAACACTAACACGGGTGTTGTAGTCAATGTTGTCTTGAGTTTCTGAAAGCTTGACTCACAATCATCGGACCATCGGAACTGAACACCCTTCTGTGTTAATTTTGTCAAAGGTGCTACAATAGATGAAAAACCTTCCACGAATCGACGATAGTAACCTGCTAAACCCAAAAAACTCCTGATCTCAGTCGTCGAAGTGGGACGATGCCAATTCTGAACTGCCTCAATCTTTTTGGGATCAACTTTAATACCTTCGCCGGATATAATATGTCTCAAAAATGCTACAAACTCTAGAAAAAACTCACATTTAGAGAACTTAGCATATAACTTTTGTTCCCGCAATGTTTGAAGCACTACTCTCATATGTTGCTCATGTTCCTCCTTACTGCGCAAGTAGATCAATATGTCATCAATGAAGACAATGACAAACGAATCAATAAATGGCATAAATACCCTATTCATCAGATCCATAAATGCTACCGGGGCATTAGTTAAACCGAAGGACATCACCAGAAACTCATAATGACCATATCTAGTCCGAAAAGCAGTCTTGGGAACATCTGAATCCTGAATCTTCAACTAGTGGTACCCCGACCTCAAGTCGATCTTAGAGAATACCCTAGCACCCTGCAACTGGTCAAATAGATCATCAATACACGGCAACGGGTACTTGTTCTTAATAGTGACTTTGTTCAATTGGCAATAATCAATACACATCCGCATTGTTCCATCCTTCTTTTTCACAAATAATACCGGTGCACCCCAAGGCGACACACTCGCTCTGACGAACCCTTTGGCTAGTAACTCTTCAAGCTATTCTTTCAACTCTTTCAATTCTTTCGGAGCCATGCGATACGATGGAATAGATATAGGCTGAGTATCTGGAGCCAAGTCAATACAAAAATCAATATCACGATCAGGTGGCATACCTGGAAGATCTGAAGGAAATACATCAGAGAACTCCCGAACTACAGGAACTAAATCAATAGCCGGAGTCTTTGCAGTAGTATCCCGAACATAGGCTAGATAAGCCAAATAACCCCTCTCAACCATGTGTTGAGCCTTTATAAAAGAAATAACTCGATTAAATGAACTAACAGACAAACCCTTCCACTCCAGCTTAGGCAATGGTAGAATAGCCAAGGTAACAGTCTTGGCATGACAATCTAGAATAGCATGATATGGAGATAACCAGTCCATGCCCAGAATAATTTTAAAATCGGTTATCTCAAGCAATAGTAGATCTGCTCTAGTTTCATAACCATAGAATGTAATAATACAGGACCGATAGATCTGGTTCACAACAACAGAATAGCCCACAAGAGTGGACACATAAATAGGAGTACTCAAGAACTCACGAGAAACACCCAGGAATGGAGCAAATAGAGATGACACTTATGAATACGTAGATCCTGGATCAAATAATACTGAGGCATCTTTGCTACAAACAGAAATAATACCTGTAATTACGGCATCTGAGGCCTCTGCATCTGATCTAGCTGGAAAAGCATAGAACCGAGCTGGAGCGCCAACTGGCTGGCCTCCGCCTGGCTGACCTCCACCTCTAGGATGGCCCCTACCCACCTGTCCTCCACCTCTTGGTGGTCGGACTACTGGTGGAGCAACTGGTCCGGTAAGCATAGGCTGCTGACCCTGCTGTACTCATCTACCCCAAAGCCTGGGGCAAAACCTCTGCATGTGACTAGTATCCCCGCACTCGTAACAACTCTTCGGTGTGATGGGCTGCTGACTAAGTGTCTCGCCCTGGGGAATTGAATACCCACTGGGAGGACACTGAATAGCTGGTGGGTGGTAGGAACTCTCTAGTATAGCACTGAGATAAGGTCGCACTGGAGCACCTCGAGGAGGTGGTGGTGCTGGATATGGGGGTCTGCTGGACTGCCCCCTCACAAACTGACCTCTGCCCCTCAGACGGAGCACATCTAAACTCTCCAGAGTACCTGAACCGCTTATCTCTCATAATCTGCTCTTGGCTCCGCTGACGCACACCCTCAATCCTCCTGGCTATCTCCACAACTCGCTCATAAGAAGTACCCATCTCAACCTCGCGAGCCATAGTGGCATGAATACCAATATGTAAACCGGCTACAAACCTTCGCACTCTCTCCGCCTCAGTAGGGGGTATCATAAGTGCATGGCGAGATAATTCAGAAAACCTCGCCTCATAATCAGTAACTTACATCTGACCCTGCTGGAGCTGCTCAAACTGAAACCGCAACTCTTCCTTCTGGAGGGTGGAATATACATGTCCAGGAAGATACGGATGAACCTGTCCCAAGTCATGGGAGGAGAATTTGTTGGTCTGCCAAGAGCATAAGACTTCCACCATCTACGGGCTCTGCCCTCTAGCTGAAAAGTAGCAAAATCAACCCCATGGGATTCCAATATCCTCATATTGTGCAGTATGTCCCTGCAACGATCAATGAAGTCCTGTGGATCCTCATGTCGCTCACCCCCAAAGACAGGAGGATGTAGTCTAGTCCATCTGTCCAATAGTTTCTAAGGATCGGTGGCTACAGCTAGCCTGGGCTCAGGTGTAGCTGTTGCCGCTGGCTGGGCTCCACCCACGGGTAGTGCACCCTGGGTCTGATATATATCAGCTGCATGTACATGAGACTGCGCGGTAGGGGTCTGTGCTCCCCCGCCCGCCTGAGATGTGGCTGGGTCTGCCGGAAATAAATCGGCCTTAGTCATATTATCCATGAACCGCAGCATACGACCCATGACATCCTGAAATCCTGGTGCAGATGTGAAATCCACCGGAGTTGGCTCTGCCATAGGCACCTCACCCTGATCCTCAATAATGAGATTCTCTGCTGGACCCACTGGCGGCATAACTGGAACAGTCTTGGGACGTCCTCACCCTCTACCACGGGCTGGAGCCCTCCCTCGGCCTCTAGCAACTGGGGGAGTAGCTCTTCCCTGGTCTGCAACCTCATTAGAGCGCGTTCTCACCATCCGTGAGAGAATAAGAAAAGGACATTTAGAACTACATCAATTGCACGATGGAATATGAATAAAGGTAATTTCCTAACACCCTATAGCCTCTCGAATATAAGTACAGACGTTTTCGTACCGATCCGCAAGACTCTATTAGGCCTGCTCATAACTTGTGAGACCTACGTGAACCTAGTGCTCTGATACCATGTTGGCACGACCTAATTTCACCTATAGGTCGTGATGGCGCCCAACACTACAGCTAGGCAAGCCCAATTAATATATTAAGCATATATTGACAAAATTTAAAACCAAGAAAAATAATAAAGCCCAAATTCTACCAATGTGTGTGCCAAGACCTGGTGTCACAAGTGTATGAGCATCTAGTAGATTATACAAAACCTCAATATTGTCTGAAATAAAATAGACAGAATAAAATGATATAAGGAGAGACACTAGTAGCTGCAGAACGACTCAGAAAAGCAGCTCACCACTATGCCCCTGGATAGCGTGGGTGTAAGACAATAGGTTCCCCACTAGTACTTGCCTCAGGTCCTACACAAAAAGTACAGCAAGTGTAGTATGAGTACGTAAACAACGTGTACCCAGTAAGTATCAAGCCTAATCTCAAAGTGGTAGAGACGAGATGGCCGACTTTGACACTTACTATAGGTCAATAATAATAATGGAAATACGACTAAAATATTTAAATCAGCATTATTCATAGAATTTACAATAAATCATTTAACCAACAGAAATAATCAAATTCCTTCAATTGCAACAATTCTCAATATATTAATTAAATCTCATTTACATGAATAACAATTAATTTCTTAACAAGCAGGCATAATAATTCATTAAATTCCAAGGATTCTCAATTTTATCAATTAGCTTCGCAAGCTGAAATAAGCTATTAAGGTATCGTGTGATTATTATTATTAAGCACAATTTCTGCCGAGGGCGTACGGCCCGATCCAGAGTGTCATGTACACTGCCGAGGGACGTGCGGCGCGATCCATAGATGCATCTATCCTGCCGAGGCATTCGGCCAGCTCCACAAGAAAAGAGGACATTTTCTTATGTACCTCCGGAAGGAGAGTATATTTATTATAAGATAAATTCGGGAGGAAGAATAATTTCTCTTAATAATTAATTAATTTAAAAAGAAAATCAAGTATATGAGAGTTTCATCCTTTAATATTTTTATCTAACAATTCACAATATATGTATATATCAAATAATATTAATTAAACAAAGAATACAATTTACACAAGTAATTCATGTTTTGAGTTCTAAACTACCCGAACTTTAGCATTAATAGCAGCTGCGCACGGACTCTCGTCACCTCATGCGTACGTAGCCCCCACAATTAGCATCAATTATTTAATTTTAATCACCTATGAGGTAATTTTTCCCTCACAAGATAAGACAAGAGACTTACCTCGTCTTGCTCCAATTTAATCCACTATAAGGCCTTTTTCATGATTATCCAACTATGTCTGGCTCGAATCTAGCCAAAATAATTCGATAGAATCACTAAAAATTATAGGAATCAATTCTATAAGAAAATACTATATTTTTAATAGAAATCCCGAAATTAATTAAACATTCGTCTGTGGGGCCCACGTCTCGGAATCTGGCGAAAGTTATAAAATCCGACAACCCATTCAATTACGAGTCCAACCATACCAGTTTCACTTAAATCCGACTCCGAATCGATACCGAAATCGCGAAAATTCGTTTCTATGAGATTTCTAAAAATGCTCAAATTTCAATCTCAAAACACTAATTAAATGGTGAAACCAATGATATATTTGTGTATATAGGCCAAATCCGAGTTGGAATCTGTCACGGCCCAAACTAATCTCTGTCGTGATGACGCCTATCATGGAACTAGGCAAGCCGACTCATTTCGAAAACAAACTGATATTTTTCATTTCAAACATAATTTCAAGGTTATTTAACATAAAACCTCCATTTAAAGAGTTCAAATCAAAAACAAATAGAAGTGCGCAAAAGAAAAGCCCGACATCGGGGTGTCACTAGTCATGAGCATATACTACAATCTGTCTAACAATATCAAGGCTAACTCCGCCCGGAAAATAGCTAAATACAACCAGAGGAAGATAAGAGGGAGAAGAGCAGGGGCTGTGATCGCCAAACAACTACCTTGCTATCTCTAAGAAAATCTGCAACCAGAACACTCAATAACCGCTACCGTGTCCAGCTACACCTGGATCTGCACATAAGGTGCAGGGAGTAACGTGAGTTCGCCAACTCAGCAAGTAACAACAATAAATAAAGACTGAGCAGTAGTGACGAGCAATAAAGCACATAACGTTCATATCAGGAAATCTCAGTAAAATACCACATGCTCTTAAAACTCAGGATTTGAATCAAACATCTCGTTTAAACCCAATTCCAGTAAAAATCATTTAAAGACATTTTTCCAACAGTTTTTCAAACAAAGGCTCAATGCAAAGGTGAGCAAAAAAATGATGAAATCATAAACATCCCCTTGGGCAAAACATCACTCATATACAGCCCCTCGGGCAAACCTCACAGTCGTTCGTGCCACTCGGGCATACCTCACAATCACTATTTCCACTCGGGCATACCTCACAATCACTCTTGCCTCCCAGTCACTCAGCACTCGGCACTCGCACTCAGTAGGTACATGCGCTCACTGGGGGTGTGTACAGACTCCGGAGGGGCTCCTTCAGTCCAAGCGCTATAATCTGCACGGACAACTCGCGTGCGATAATAATAAAGTATGCTGCAGGCGGGCAGCCCCGATCCACACTCATCCTCACAAATCAGGCCGTCGGCCTCACTCAGTCATAAGTATGCTGCAGGCAGGCATCCCCGATCCAGACTCATCCTCACAAATCAGGCCCTCGGCCTCACTCAGTCATAAATATATCAAGCCACTTGGGCATTTCAGTAAAACAGGGCATTCGGCCCAAAATATTTATATGCATCAAAATAGAGTCATAAAACTGAGTTATGCGGTAAACAAGTATAAATATGACTGAGTATAGATTTTCAATTAAAAACAAGGAGAGGATGGTAAGAAACAGCCCCTAAGGGTCCAAACATCATTGGCGCAAGGCCCAAACATGGCATTCAGCCCAATTTACAGAAAATCTTTCTAAAACATATAAGTATCATATGGTTTCAACAAAGTATGCAACTATACAATTGCTATGGGATGGACCAAGTCACAATCCTCAACAGTGCACGCTCACACGCCCGTCACCTAGCATGTGCGTCACTAAAAATAGTAGAATGATACAAAATCCGGGTTTTCATACCCTCAGGACTACATTTACAATCGTTACTTACATCAAACTGGTCAAATCTCTACCCCGCAATGCTCTTGCCTCTGGAATCGGCCTCCAAATACTCCAAATCTATTCACAATCAGTATAATACCATCAATATACACTAATGGAATGAATTCCACAAGAAGAGCTTCAAAATTAGACCAAAACCCGAAATTGGCCCCAGGCCCACATCTCGAAATCCAACAAAATTCACAAAACTAGAAAGCTCATTCACTCACGAGTCTAAACATACCAAATTCATCAAAATCCGACATCATTTGTCCTTCAAATCCTTAAATTACTTTTTCAAAATTTCCAAGCCCTAACCCCTCATTTTTACTAATTACCATGATTAAACAATAGAAAATCACCATATATACAAGTATTAGGGCTCAAGTAACTTACCTCAACGAAATCCCCTTGATTCCCTCTTCAAACCCCTCCAAAAGCTCCAAAAACCGAGTTGAAATTATGAAGAATGACCAAAATTCGCAAAGGGTTCTATTTAAGGATTCTGCCCGGGTTTTTCGCACCTGCGGCCATTTTCTTGCACCTGTGCTTCCGCATCTGCGGACACCAGTGCACACCTGCGCAGCTCACTTAATCACACAGATTTCGCATCTGCGGACCCCTTCCTCGCACATGCGGACTCGCATCTGCGGTCCCAGGTGCGCATCTGCGAAACCAGTCCAAACTCCTCCTCTCTGCATCTGTGCTCAAGGCTTCGCACCTGTGTTCCCAGCCTTGGCCCAGCCTCGCCCGCACCTACGCACTCCCCACGCGCACCAGCGGCCTCGCACCTGCGACCCTTTCTTCTGCAGGTGCAGAAATAGCAGGAGCTCCAACTGCAATTTCCAACTTCAACAAATCCGTTAACCACTCGGAATCACCCCGTGGCCCATTATCCATATCTCCTGGGCGACGAAAAACAGCAACAGGCGATGCCTCTGGCCTCTGGAGGGTCAGGAAAATATGCATCCCAGTCATGTGAGGTAAAGGTCGTGCCCGCGATCAACAATGGAGTTGACGGGGTCACCTGCAAAGTGTCACGACCCAAAACCTAACTTGTCGTGATGGCGCCTATCGTGGAACTAGGCAAGCCGACGCATTTCAAAACAAACCAATATTTTTTATTTCAAGGATAATTCCAAGGATATTTAGCTTAAAACCTTTGTAAATGAGTTCAAATCAAAACAAAAATGTGGAAAAGAGAAGCCCGACATCGGGGTGTCACTAGTCATGAGCATCCACTACAATCTGTCTAACAATATTAAGGCTAACTCAGCCTAGAAAATAGCTAAATACAACTAAAGAAAGATAAGAGGGAGAAGGGCAGGGGCTGCGATCGCCAGGCAGCTACCTTGCTATCCCTGAGAAAATCTGCAACCAGAATAATCAACAACCGCTACTGTGTCCAGCTACACCTGGATCTGCACACAAGGTGCAGGGAGTAACGTGAGTACGCCAACTCAATAAGTAACAATTATAAATAAAGACTGAGCAGTAGTGACGAGCAATAAAGTATATCAATTTCATATCATGAAATCTCAGGAAAATACCTCATGCTTTTAAACTCAGTATTTGAATCAAAATATCTCGTTTAAACCCAGTTCCAGTAAAAATCATTTAAGGATATTTTTCAACAGTTTTCAAGCAGAGAAAGAATGCAAAAGTGAGAAAAAATAATGAAATCATAAACAGCCTCTCAGGCAAAACTCACAGTCACTCGTGCCACTCGGGCATACCTCACAATCACTATTGCCACTCGGGAATACCTCACAATCACTCTTGCCACTCGGGCATACCTCACAATCACTCATGCCTCCCAATCACTCGGCACTCGCACTCAGTAGGTACCTGCGCTCACTAGGAGTATGTACAGACTCCGGAGGGGCTCCTTCAGCCCAAGCGCTATATCAAGCCAAATCATGGCATAAATCACTCAGGCCCTTGGCCTATATCACACATGCTACAACGTTTAGCCCGATCCCATAAATGTGCAACATGTTGCGGCATGCAGCCCGATCCCATAAATATGCAGCATGCTGCGGCGTGCAGCCCGATCCCATAAATATCCTCACAATTCAGGCCCTCGGCCTCACTCAGTCATAAACCTCTCAAGCCACTCGGACATTTCAGTAAAACGGGGAATTCGGCCCAAAACAACAACATTTATATGCATCAAAATAGAGTCATAAAACTGAGTTATGCAGTAAACAAGTATAATCATGATTGAATATAGATTTTTAATCGAAAACAGTGAGAGGAAAGTAAGAAAAGGCCCCTAAGGTTCCAAACAACACTGGCACAAGGCCCAAACATGGCATTCAGCCCAATTTACAGAATCTCTTTCTACAACACATACGTATCATATAGTTCCAACAAAATATACAACTTTATAGTTGCTACGGGACAGACCAAGTCGCAATCCCCAACAGTGCACGCCCACACGCCCGTCACCTAGCATGTGCGTCACTTACAAATAGTAGAATGATACAAAATCTAGGGTTTCATACCCCCGGAACTAGATTTACAATCGTTACTTATCTCAAACAGGTCAAATCTCTACCCCGCAATGCTCTTGCCTCTAGACTCGGCTTCCAAATGCTCCGAATCTATTCAAAATCAGTACGATACCATCAATACGCGCTAATGGAATAAATACCATAAGAAAAGCTACAAAATTAGACCAAAACCCGAAATTGGCTCAAACCCGACCCCCGGGCCCGCGTCTCCAAATCCGACAAAATTTATAAAACTAGAAAGCCAATTCACTCACGAGTCCATATATACAAAATTTATCCAAATCCGACAACATTTGGTCCCTCAAATCCTTAAATTAAACTCTTAAAACTTCCAAGCCCTAACCCCCTACTTTCACTCCAAAATCCTACTAATTAATGATGAACAAGGCCATAGATTCACAAAATTATACCATTCTGGGTTAGAATCACTTACCCCAACGTTGCTCCTTGAAAACCTTCGAAAATTCGCCTCCCTCCCGAGTTTCTCAAATCCAAAAATGGAAAAAATGAAGGCAAAACACATGAGCTGGGGCTTTTCTGCCCAGCACCGTCGCACCTGCGGCCATATGTCCGCTCCTATGGAACTGCACCTGCGGTCGAATCCTCGCACCTGCGAGAACCACTTAAGCCCTCAATTCTGCCCCTGCGACCCCAGGTTCTGCGTAACACTTCCGCTTTTGCGGAACTGGCCCAACTCTTCCTTTCCGCATCCGCGCTCAAGGCCTCGCACATGCGGGCTCGCAGGTGCGGCCAATTCTTCGCACCTTCGTTCCCAGCCTTGGCCTTTCATTTTTGCATCTGCGGCTTCCCCAAATGCACCAGCGACCTCGCACCTGCGGCTCTTCCTTCCGCAGGCGCGGAAATAGCAGAAGCAGCAGCTTTAGTTGCATTTTCCAACTTCGACAAATTCGCTAACCACCCGGAATCACCCCGAGGCCCTCGGGACCTCACCAAAAATACCAATAAGTCATATATCAACATACAAACTTAGTCAAACCTTCGAATCACTCAACACAATATCGAAACACCAAATTACCCTCGGATTCATGCCTAAGAACTTCTAAAACTTCCAAATTCGACAACCGATGCCGAAACCAACCAACCCACGCCCGAATGACCTCCAATTTTGCACACACATCACAAATGACACTACGAACCTACTCCAACTTCCGGAATTCCATTCTGACCCCGATATCAAATTTTCCATTGCCGACCAAAAATGGCCAAATTTCCAATTTTACCAATTCAAGCCTAATTCCACTACGGACCTCCAAATCACATTCTGAATGCGCTCCAAATTCCAAAATCACCTAACGAAGCTAATGGAACCATCAGAATTCCAATCTGAGGTCAAATGCTAAAAAGTCAAATTCGGTCATCTCTCCTAATTTAAAGTTTCAACAATAAAATTCTTTCTTCTAATTCGGTTCCGAAATACCTGCAAATCAAAACCGACGATTCACACAAGTTAAAGTACATCACACGGAGCTACTCATGCCCTCAAACAACCGAGCGAAGTGCAAATATTCAAAACGACCGATCAGGTCGTTACACGAAGTCCCTAGAGTAAGCCCCAAGCTAAATGGCGGGATATGATTAGAAGCTGACTGTGGATCAGGGTGGTCACCCGGCTGATCAACTCCAACATCCTCAACAGGTGCCTCAACTCCCCCTTGTTGGGGACCACCTCCTCGCCGACCCCCATGACCTCGTGGGACACCCCTACCTTGTGGGACACCCCTACCTCGTGGGACACCCCTGCCACGTCGACCACGTACAGGCTGCACTTCTAGCCCATGATGGTACTGCTCTAGTGCCATATAATCAGCCTCGTATCCTAAGCGCTCATCATCCCGAGCTCGCTGCAATGTCCGGGCAGCCAAATCTGTAACCAGTCGGCCATAGTCGTGCAAAGCGGCCGCTCCCTCGTCGGTATGTTGTTGTATCTGCAGTCCTAACTGGTGGAACAGATGTAGGCCAATAACCTGCACAACATGTAAAATATTAATTGCAAAACGGTAATGTTAATGTTATAACTAAGTATACAAAATAACATACTAGCGCCTCATGCCTCCCGGCGTATAGAACGAACCGACCGCCAGCTCGATGAATGGGATTCCCAATGAAAAGTCAGGTAATGCTGCGGTACCAGCCCATATACGCATGCTCACCATTCATAAGATTAGGTGGAGGGGATGGGGGAATCAGGTCAGACTGCTGGTCCCAAGTCTCGATCTACAACTCTAGCCATGCCTCATATACCTGGTCAACCCTCAAACGATCATCCTGCTGGTACTGTGTCATAAGCCAAGTGGGCGGTGGAGGTACAAGCTGCGGTCGACCAAACTGGCGAAGGAGTCGCTCGGTGGCATGATGCTCGACAATATCGAGACACATCAACGGGACGGAAGATCTCCAGATAAGTCGCTCGGTCGAGCAATAATCGGGCAAACTAGCTATTAGCTCATCGCTGTATGGCCTCCAAATGAACTATTACGTAAAAACATGAACCGTGAGTATACGCAACACATATGAATCCAAGCCAAGTAAACTTAAGTATAGAATTACCTGCGCGTCCTCCAGCAAACCCAATAAATCCCTGCAATAGGGGAGATTATGTCGAGGCTCATACTCGCGTCCGTATCCCCCCTATCAACCCACCTCCTAGCCAAAGGAAGAAACGGTAGAGGTGGTGCATCCTGAGCTATGGGTGGTAGAGGTGGCCGAAACTACAGGAACCGCTCCCAGGCCCAAACTGCAGAGAGTATTTGACTATGTTTTCACCTGCAGCAGCGGCATAAATCCTGCAACGTCTCGCTGGGTGCCCATGCATGCCCGACACATCTGCCTTTACAAGTAGCCAAGAACAACAACACCCTAGCTGCACTGATGTAAATCATCTAGCCGCTCAAGATAATGAAGAAATATCAAGCTGACTAGGTTTCCCAAAGTGTTCGGGAACAATACGCCTCCAAACATAAGCAGCAGCAGCAACCTCGTGTACCGGTTAATATGAAGATCTGGTGTATCATGAGTAATGTCATCATGCATGGCCTCCAAATGCAGCCGGACGGGCGTCAACGCAAGACGACTAGCCCCAACCAATACACCCTCCTCCTCTGGATGGAAACCGGTGAGTCGCTGCAACGTCTCTAGGTACTGATCTCCCGTATAATCTCTCATGGCAAGCGGCAAAGCAACAGGAAGTCCATCAACCAGCAACCCATAGAGAACTTCCACGTCCTGCAGTGTGATAGTGGCCTCGCCAATGGGAAAATGGAATGTGTGCGTCTCTGGTCGCCACCGCTCTATCAAAGCCGTGATTAATGACCAATCCACCTGCAGCAGGTCGATCTCAATGATCCTTTAGAAACCCGTATCCTGCAGGCGTCTGACTATACGGGGATGGAGCTGGCGGGTCTTAAGAAAGTCCCACATATCGTCTGCTCTCTTAGAACGTAAAGTCTGGGCCAATTACTGTCTCTCCCATATGTAGGAAGACATATGCTCGGTCTGCAGCAATAGTAGCTCCAGGGAGGCAGGTTCGGAATGCAAAGGCGGAACCTCCATGACGACTACTATAAATTGAACAAAATTAAATACATTATTTTTCTTTTCCATTACTTAAATATATTGCAATACCTTGAATATTAAATTTTATTCGATACTTTTACTATAATGTTAATTAAGTTGATACATTTTCAATATTATAATTTATATTTTATATATTACTTTAATATGTTAGTTTTATTATTTTATATATTAGTTTTATTATTTTATATGTTAATTTTATTATTTTATATGTTTGTTAGTTATTCACCTATTTTTTACTATACAAGATTTAATTATTAAATATTCACATTTTGGTTCCGGACACAATATTTAAGGCCCAGTAGCACCAATGTATCCTGAATTCTTATGTTCATGATGAGAAATATTTTTTAATTTTTCACTCAACAAGTTTGCTATTTTATATGTTAGTTTATTATTGTATATGTTAGTTTTATTATTTAATATGTTAGTTTTATAATTTTATATGTTTGTTCGTTACTGACTTATTTTTTACTATACTAAAATTAAATAATTACTTTATATAACTATACACGATTTAATTATTAAATATTCACATTTTGGTTTCGGACACAATATTTGAGGCCCTAGTAGCACCAATGTATCCTGAATTCTTATGTTCATAGTTAGAAATATCACTCAACAGGTCTGCTATTTTATATGTTAGTTTATTATTGTATTTGTTAGTTTTATTATTTAATATGTTAGTTTATTATTTTATATGTTTGTTTGTTACTGACTTATTTTTTACTATACCAAATTAAATAATTAATTTTCATAACTATACAGGATTTAATTATTAAATATTTACATTTTGGTTCCGGACACAATATTTGAGGCCTAGTAGCACCAATGTATCCTGAATTCTTATGTTCATGATGAGAAATAGTTTTCAATTTTTCACTCAACAGGTCTGCTATTTTATATGTTAGTTTATTATTGTATATGTTAGTTTATTATTTAATATGTTAGTTTTATTAATTTATATGTTTGTTTGTTTATTACTCACTTATTTTTTACTATACTAAATTAAATAATTAATTTTCATAACTATACATGATTTAATTATTAAATATTTATATTTTGGTTCCGGATACAATATTTGAGGCCCAGTAGCACCAATGTATCCTGAATTCTTATGTTCATGATGAGAAAATATTTTCAATTTTTCACTCAACAGGTCTGCTATTTTATATGTTAGTTTATTATTGCATATGTTAGTTTATTATTTAATATGTTAGTTTTATTATTTTATATGTTTGTTTGTTACTGACTTATTCTTTACTATACTAAATTAAATAATTAATTTTCATAACTATACAGGATTTAATTATTAAATATTCACATTTTGGTTCCGGACACAATATTTGAGGCCTAGTAGCACCAATGTATCCTCAATTCTTATGTTCATGATGAGAAATAGTTTTCAAGTTTTCACTCAACAGGTCTGCTATTTTATATATTAGTTTATTATTGTATATGTTAGTTTATTATTTAATATGCTAGTTTTATTATTTTATATGTTTGTTTGTTTATTACTCACTTATTATTTACTATACTAAATTAAATAATTAATTTTTATAACTATACATGATTTAATTATTAAATATTTATATTTTGGTTTCGGACACAATATTTGAGGCCCAGTAGCACCAATGTATCCTGAATTCTTACGTTCATGACAAGAAAATGTTTTCAATTTTTTCACTCAACAGGTCTGTTATTTTATATGTTAGTTTATTATTGTATATGTTAGTTTATTATTTAATATGTTAGTTTTATTATTTTATATGTTTGTTTGTTTATTACTGACTTATTTTTTACTATACTAAAATTAAATAATTAATTTTCATAACTATACAGGATTTAATTATTAAATATTCACATTTTGGTTCTGGACACAATATTTGAGGCCCAGTAGCACCAATGTAGCGTGAATGTTTATGTTCATAATGACAAAGTTTTTTCCATTTTTCACTCAACAGGTCTGTTATTTTATATGTTAGTTTATTATTGTATATGTTAGTTTTATTATTTAATATGTTAGTTTTATTATTTTATATGTTTGTTTGTTTGTTGGTTTGTTACTGACTTATTTTTTACTATACTAAAATTAAATAATTAATTTTCATAACTATACAGCATTTATGTCACGACCCCAAATTTTCTCCGTAGGATGTCGTGATGGCACCTAGTTTTTAAGACTAGGTAAGCCTATCAATGCGAAATAAAAATTTAAATCTGAAATAAATAAACTACAATTCAAATAATTTCAACTCCCAAACCCGGTAGAAATAAGTCACAAGCTTCTAAGAATTTATTCTCTATGTCTCTATACATCAGAGTCTAAAACAAATAAGGAAGACAACATAGTAAGATAGAAGTGGACTCCGGAGTTTGCGGTCGCTGACAGATATACCTCGAAGTCTCCTCGTACAGCTAGTTTATTGATGCATGGTCTGATAAGGTGTACCTCACAAAAAGATGTGCAGAAGTATAGTATGAGTACACCACAGCAGTACCCAGTAAGTGCCAAGCCTAACCTCAGTAGAGTAGTGACGAGGTCAGGTCAGGCCTTACTGGAAAATAATAATAGATGGCATGGTAAAATGTTTCACAATATAATAAAATAAAATGACAATGAAAATGAATCAATTAGTAGGTCACCATTTAATTACACAAATAATGGTAAATAATATCTCGTGAAACAAAACAAAATTTCTTTTCAACTTTAAGAAAAATAAATCACAAACAAATCAAAGGCAACTACGACCATAAATCAACATCAACAAGGGCACTCCCGAGGTATTGCCTCGTAGTCCTAAATCATAAATAAATTCACAATATCTCATTTCCTTATCTCACCGCGGGAGCCTTCACAATTTATTTTAAAGAAAATGTTTTTTTTCCCGAAATAGCATCTCACATTTTAGCCATACTTATCACACCGCATGACTTCTAGTAGTTCCCCCTACTAGCCACGCGTATCAAATCACCCCTATCTCACCGCATGCGTTTCAATACCCAGACCTTATACCATCGCATGCATATCAATATCACAATATATCACAATTTGCACCTCAAGTGCTCAAATAATTTAACTTGTCACAATAATTCAACAAATATATTATCCACAATAAAGAGCTCACGGCTCCATCACAATGAGTACGAAAATCTTACAAAAATATTCAGGAATAAATAATTAAGCAAAATAATATTTCAAAATCTTTAATACGTTGATTTAATACCAAATTTAAAATGTCAAATACTTTATATTGATAATATTTATTTTAAAGAAAATCAACCTTCAAATAATGCACAGAATAAAAGAAACCAAGTTCCAACTAAATAGGTAAAACAATTAGCAGGAAAAGACCAAGTAAATCTAAAGTATACAAATCAAATCAATGATAGAGAATATAACAAGATTTAATAATTTAATTAATATGCAACAGTGATCTACACAATTTAAAAACATAATCCTTCACATTTAACCTGTGTACGCACTCGTCACCTCGTGTACATAACTTTCATCATATTACAATTAATACCAATCCTAGGAGAAATTTCCCTCACACAAAATTAGACAAGTCACTTACCTCGTCTTGCTCCAATTTAACCAAGTAGTATATTTTTTCCTCGATTGTTCGACTCCGATCGACTCGTATCTAGTCATAATTAATTCGATACAATCAAAAATAATTATAGGAATCAATTTCATAAGAAAATACTATATTTTTCAATAAAATCCGAAATTAGCTCAAAAATCGCATGTGAGGCCCAAGTCTTGGAATCCGGCGAAACTGATAAAATCCGACAACCCATTCAATTACGAGTCCAACCATACCAGTTTTACTCTAATCCGACTCTGAATCGACACCGAAATCTCAAACATTCTTTTTTATGAGATTTCTAAAATTTTCTCAAATTTCCATCTCAACACACTAATTAAATGGTGAAAACAATGATATATTCGTGTATATTGACCAAATCCGAGTTAGAATCACTTACCCAAATGTTTCTCCTTGAAAATCCGCCACAAATCTGTAATGACCCAGCCGGTCGTTTTGAGAATTTGAGCCTCGATCCCCTAATATTTTCTTTCCCCATATTTGTTTCTGCTTTTGGGATTTTCCGGAGTGTTTGGTTATGGATTCGGGGAGTTTTGGGACACTTAGTCCCTAGTTATGAGTTTAAGCCTTAGAGTTTGGACCGTAGTCAGAACTGTGTGAAGACGGATCCGAAATGGAATTCTATCGACTTCGTTAGCTCCGTTGAGTATTTTGGGGTTAGGAGCGCGTCCGGAATGTATTTTGGAGGTCTGTAGTAGATTTAGGCTTGAATTGGCGAAAGTTAGTTGTTCGGCGATTTCGGCCGATAGTGAAAATTTTGATATTGAGCTCGGAATGGAATTCCGAAAGTGGTTGTAGGTTCGTAGTGTCATTTGTGACATGTGTGTAAAATTTGATGTCATTCGGACTAGATTTGATATGGTTCGGCGTCGCTTGTAGAATTTGAAAAATTTTAAATTCTTAGGCTTGAATCTGTGCTTAATTCATGATTTTGGTGTTGTTAGATGTGGTTTGAAGGCTCTACTAAGTTCGTATGGTGTTTTAGGATTGGTTGGTATGTTTGGTTGAAGTCCCGGGGGTCTCGACTGTGTTTCAGATGCTTAACGAGAAGAAATTTGGTCTTAGGAAAATCTGGTGCATTGCGGGTTCTGGTGTTTCGCACCTGCGGAGGGAATTCCGCAGGTGCGGACTCGCAGGTGTGCTTGGGAGTTCGCAGATGCGGAAATGGACAAGGCATGCTGGGCTCGCAAGTGCGGCTGGTCGTCCGCAGATGCGGCCCCATGAGCGCAGATGCAGAAATCGCTGGGCAGAAATGGGGATTTCGAGGGTTTGAAATTTCATGACACAAAATTTTATTTGGAGCTCGGTGGGAGACGATTTCTTGAGGGATTTTGAAGGAGAACTATTGGGTAACGAATTCTAACTCTATTTTGATCATAATACAATAATCTATTGTTGTTTTCCTAGTCTAATTAAGGAATTTGAGGGTAAAAGTTTGGAAATGGGAGATTTGAATGGGAATTTGACGTCGGATTTAGATGACTTTTATTCGAGTGAACTCGTGAGTAAATGGGTGTTCATAATTTGTAACTTTTACCCGATTCCGAGACGTGAACCCGGGGAGACCTTTTGAGCATTTTTCCTAATTTCACGCTTTAGCTTCGAATTAATTAGCTAAATTAGTTACTTGTAGTTATATTTACATTATGCAATTAATTTGAATAGATTCGGACCATTTGGAGTCAGATACTCGTGGCAAGAACGTGATATCAAGTTGATTTGAGCGGTTCGAGGTAAGTGGCTTGCCTAACCTTGTGTTGGGGACCTTCCCCTTAGGATATCTTGATATTATCTGGTGTGTGGGCGCCGTGTACGTGAGGTGACGAGTACGTACACGGTCTGTTATTGCAAAAATCCTGTTTATCCTTTTTAAATCATAAATTGTTTCTCTTTGTACTAATATGTTTAATTATTTAGTTTAGACTAGAAAAGCATGCTTACGTGTTTTAACTGCCTATTTGACATTCTATGCGCAATGCTTAGTTAAATCCCTATTTTACCTTATATGTGTTCAGTATAAACTGTATAACTCGATGACATACCTGACATTTCATCTTGCATTGCATATTTACTTTGGGACTACGGACGTATTCTGGGAGATCCCCTAGCACTGCATATTTACTTTGGGACTACAGATGTATTCCATGAGATCCCCCAGCACTGCATATTTACTTTGGGACTACGGACGTATTCTGGGAGATCCCCTAGCACTGCATATTTACTTTGGGACTACAGATGTATTCCATGAGATCCCCCAGCACTGCATATTTACTTTGGGACTACGGACGTATTCTGGGAGATCCCCTAGCACTGCATATTTACTTTGGGACTACAGATGTATTCCATGAGATCCCCCAGCACTGCATATTTACTTTGGGACTACGGACGTATTCTGGGAGATCCCCTAGCACTGCATATTTACTTTGGGACTACAGATGTATTCCATGAGATCCCCCAGCACTGCATATTTACTTTGGGACTACGAACGTATTTTGCGAGATCCCCCTTTATTGTATATTCATTCGGAACTATGGGACGATATTCCGGGAGATTTCCCACTGTGTTTACCTTGTTTTGAGCCGAGGGCTCCCTTAACTATTAAATTTTCGAGAATCTCTTTAATTATGTTACTATAAATTTTACTTATATCTTTTACTATTTAATTTATTATATTTACTCGGGTAGGGCCTTGACCTGACCTCGTCACTACCGACCGAGGTTAGGCTTGGCACTTACTGTGTACCATTGTAGTGTACTCATGCCCTTCCCTGCACATGTTTTCGTGTGCAAATCCAGGTGCGAGCTATCAGCCTCGGGGTTAGTGCGTGTTGCTAATTCTAGGAGACTTCAAGGTACTACTGCTTGCGTCCACAGATCTTCAGAGTCCCCTTCTACTCCGTCGCCTAGAGACTCTCTTTATTATCTTCAGATTTTTGTATAGAGCTACATAGATTATAGCAGCTTGTGACTTAGTGATATTTCGGGTCTTGGAAAATTATTTTGTATATGCCGAGTGGTACTACTCTTGGCTATTTATAATATGCTGTTTATCTTTAAAATATTATGTTTTCTCTATATGTGTTTCACAATATTAGGCTTACTTAGTCGTAAAGACTAGGTGCCATCACGACACCTTACGGAGGGTTAATTTGGGTCTTGACAAGTTGGTATCAGAGCACTAGGTTCATAGGAATCGCGAGTCACAAGTCGGTTTATTAGAGTCTCGCGGATCGGTGCGGAGACGTCCGTACTTATCTTCGGGAGGCTATGTAACTGTTAAGAACAATCATATTCCTTTGATTTCCTTGTCGTGCGAGTTATTGACATCAAAATTCTTAAACTCTATTCTATTCTTTCTCACAGATGGTGAGGGCCCGTACTGGGAGGACCGACGATCAGGCACCCGAGCCCCCCACCAGAGCCGCCAGAGGCAGGGTCGGGGTAGAGGACGACCACGTGGTGCAGCCCGAGCACCTGCTAGAGCTGCATCAGAGGAGCCCCCAGCAGCTCCAGCTAGAGGGCCAGCGCCGGAGATCCGTATTGCTACTCCAGCCCTCTATGAAACTTTAGCTCAGTTCTTGAGCATGTTCAGCACTCTGGCTCAGGCTGGCCTATTTCCGATAGCTCCCGCTACATCTCAGGATGGGGGAGGGGCACAAACTCCCACAGCCCGCACTCCTGAGCAGAGGGTCCAGGTTGATCAGGCCCCAGAGTATATTCCTATGCCCCTAGTGGCTCCGGTTCAGCACGACATCAGGGTAGCTGCTTCTGAGGCACAGCAGCTCATACTTGAGAGGTATTAGAAGTACCTCCCACCTACTTTCAGCGGACTAGCTTCAGATGATGCTCTGGGTTTTCTTGAGGAGTGTCATCGTATTCTCCGCACTATGGGCATTGTGGAGACGAATGGGGTTTCTTTTACCGCTTTCCAGCTGAGGGGAACAGCATATCAGTGGTGGCGTGCCTATGAGATGAGTAGTCCGGACGAGGCAACCTCACTCACTTAGACTCAGTTTTCAGAGATGTTCTTGCGTGAGTATGTTCCTCAGAGCCTCAAGGATGTTTGGCGCGCAGAGTTTGAGCAGTTGCATCAGGGTGCTATGACTGTGTCGGAGTATGCAGTCCGTTTCAGGGAGTTAGCTCGCCATGCACCGGCTCTGGTTGCTACAGTCAGAGAAAGGGTTTGTCATTTCATTGAGAGACTCCACCCTAGTATTCGGACCAGTATGGCTAGGGAGTTGGAGATGGACATCACTTATCAGCAAGCAGTGAGCATTGCCAGGAGGGGTGCACCTCCACAGACTTATCAGCTTTCACGTGCTCCACCGGGTCCTCCGGCCTTTCTTCCAGCACCAACTTCCACCCCACCTCCTCAGCCAGCTCGAGGTGGAGGTCAGGGAGGTCGAGGTCGCCCTAGAGGGGGAGGGCAGGCCAGGTACTATGCCCTTCCAGCCCGTTTAGAGGCCGTTGCTTCAGATTCAATCATCACAGGTATTGTCCTTGTCTGTCATAGGGATGCATCAGTATTATTTGACCCAGGCTCTACGTATTCATATGTGTCTTCTTATTTTGCTCCACATTTGGGGATATCTTGGGATTCTTTGAGTTCCCCTATTTATGTATCTACTCCCTTGGGAGATTCTCTCATTGTGGACCGCGTATATCGGTCGTGTTTGATTGCTCTTAGTGGTTTTGAGACCAGAGCCGATTTGTTATTACTCCGTATGGTAGATTTTGATGTTATCTTGGGCATGGACTGGTTGTCGCCTCATTATGCTATTCTTGATTGTCATGTTAAGACCGTGACGCTGGCTATGCCAGGCTTGCCGAGATTAGATTGGAGAGGTACCTTAGAGTATACTCCCCACAGGTCATTTCATTTCTTAAGGCTCAGCGAATGATTGAGAAGGAGTGTGATACGTATTTGGCCTATGTGAGAGATGTCAGTATTGATACCCCTACAGTCGAGCCAGTTCCAATAGTGAGGGACTTTCCAAATATGTTTCCAGCTAATCTTTCGGGCATGCCGCCCGACGGAGATATTGATTTTGGCATTGATTTGTTGCCAGACACTCAGCCCATTTCTATTCCTCCCTACCGTATGGCTCCTCCTGAGTTGAAAGAGTTGAAGGAACAGTTATAGGAGTTGCTTGATAAGGGCTTCATCAGACCTAGTGTATCACCTTGGGGTGCTCTGGTCTTATTTGTGAAGAAGAAGGATGGTTCTATGCATATGTGTATTGATTATCGTCAAATGAACAAAGTTACAGTGAAGAACAGGTATCCTTTGCCTCGCATCGATGATTTATTTGATCAGCTACAAGGTGCCAGGGTGTTTTCCAAGATTGACTTGCATTCTGGTTATCATCAGTTGAAGATTCGGGAGTCGGATATCCCGAAGACTGCTTTCAGGACCAGATATGGTCACTATGAGTTTCTTGTCATGTCATTTGGGCTGACCAATGTCCCAGCACCCTTTATGCATTTGATGCACAGTGTATTCCGACCTTATCTTGATTCCTTCATCATTGTATTTATTGACAATATCCTGGTATATTCCCGGTCTCGGGAAGATCATGAGCAGCACCTGAGTACCATGCTTCAGACTTTGAGGGAGAAGAAATTGTATGCAAAATTTTCTAAGTGTGAATTCTGGCTTGAATCAGTGGCATTCTTGGTCCACATAGTGTCTTGCGATGGGATCAAGGTAGATCCAAAGAAGGTGGAGGCAGTGCAGAGTTGGCCTAGACCGTCATCAACTACGGAGTTTGCAGTTTCCTTGGTTTGGCGGGGTATTACCGTCGTTTTGTGGGGGGGAGTTTTATCCATTGCAGCACCTATGATCAGGCTGACCCAGAAGGGTGCTCCGTTCAGGTGGACCGAGGAGTGTGAGGAGAGCTTTCAGAAGCTTAAGACAGCTTTGACTACAGCCCCAGCATTAGTATTACCAACAGGTTTGGGGTCCTACACTGTCTATTGTGATGCCTCGAGGATTGTCCTTGAAGCGGTATTGATGCAGGACGGTAGGGTGATTGCCTACACGTCTAGACAGTTGAAGGTGCATGAGAAGAATTATCCAGTTCATGATCTCGAGTTAGCATCTATTGTTCACGCCCTGAAGATCTGGCGTCATTATTTGTACTGTGTTTCCTGTGAGATTTACACTGATCACCAGAGTTTGCAGTACTTGTCCAGGCAGAAGGACCTTAATTTGCGTCAGCGGAGGTGGTTGGAGCTACTTAAAGAGTATGATATCACTATATTGTACCACCCGGGGAAGGCCAATGTAGTGGACGACGCCTTGAGTCGCCGGGCAGAAAGTTTGGGGAGTTTGGCATACCTTCCGGCAACTGAGAGGCCCTTAGCCTTGGATGTTTAGGCCTTAGCCAGCCAGTTTGTGAGATTGAATATTTCAGAGCCTAGCCGGGTATTAGCTTGTGCGGTTGCTCGGTCTTCTCTTTATGACCGTATTAGGGAGTGCCAGTATGATGATCCTCATCTTCTAGTTCTTCAGGACAGGGTTCGGCGAGGTGATGCCAGAGATGTGACTATTGGTGATGATGGTGTGATGAGGATGCAGGGATGGATTTGTGTGCCCAATGTAGATGGGCTTCAGAAGTTGATTCTTGAGGAGGCCCATAGCTCGCGGTACTTCATTCATCCGGGTGCCGCGAAGATGTACCAGAATTTGAGACAACACTATTAGTGGAGAAGAATGGAAAAGGATATAGTTGGGTTTGTGGCCAATTGTCTCAACTGTCAGCATGTTAAATATGAGCATCAGAGACCGGGTGGATTACTTCAGAGGTTAGAGATCCCAGAGTGGAAGTGGGAGCGGATCACCATGGACTTTGTGGTTGGACTTCCTCGGACTTTGAGAAAGTTCGATGCTATTTGGGTGATCGTGGATCGGCTGACCAAGTCACCCTATTTCATTCTAGTGTTGACTGCATACTCTTCAGAGAGATTGGTTGAGATTTATATTAGAGAGATTGTCCACCTTCATGGTATTCCGGTATCCATCATTTCAGAAAGAGGTACACACATCACATCACAGTTTTGGAGAGCCGTACAACAGGAGTTGGGTACTAGGGTGGAGTTGAGCATAACCTTTCACCCTCAGACGGACGGACAGTCCGAGCGCACGATTCTAATTCTTGAGGATATGCTCCGTGCCTGTGTGATGGAGTTCGGAGGGTCATGGGACCAATACTTCCCACTTGCAAAGTTTGACTACAACAACAGTTACCAGTCCAGCATTCAGATGGCACCATATGAGGCTTTGTATGGTAAGCGGTGCCGGTCCCCAGTGGGATGGTTTGAGCCGGGCGAGGCCCGATTGTTGGGTACAGATTTGGTCCAGGATGCCCTGGATAAGGTGAAGGTGATTCAGGAGAGACTTCGCACAGCCCAGTCCAGGCAGAAGAGTTATGTAGACTGTAAGGTTTGTGATTTGGCATTTATGGTTGGTGAGCGGGTCTTGCTTCGGGTATCGCCTATGACGGGCGTCATGAGGTTCGGGAAGAAGGGCAAGCTGAGCTCGAGGTTCATTGATCCTTTTGAGATATTGCGGCGCGTTGGGGAGGTTACTTATGAGCTTGCCTTGCCTCCCAGCCTAGCAGGAGTTCACCCAGTATTCCACGTGTCTATGCTCCGGAAGTATCACGGTGATTCGACTCATGTATTGGATTTCAGCTCAGTACAATTGGACAAAGATCTATCTTATGTTGAGGAGCCAATAGCCATTTTGGACAGGCAGGTCAGAAAGCTCAGGTCAAAGAATATTGCTTCAGTAAAAGTCCAGTAGAGAGGTCAGCCGGTCGAGGAGGCGACTTGGGAGACCAAGCAGGATATGCGCATCCAGTACCCTCATCTTTTAACAGTTTCAGGTATGTCTTTATACTCGTTCGAGGACGAATGGTTGTTTTAAGAGGGGGAGGATGTAATGACCCGGCCGGTCGTTTTGAGAATTTGAGCCCCGATCCCCTAATATCTGCTTTCGCCATATTTGTTTCTGCTTTTGGGATTTGCCGGAGTGTTTGGTTATGGAATTTGGGGAGTTTTGGGACACTTAGTCCCTAGTTTTGAGTTTAAGCCATAGAGTTTGGACCGTAGTCAGAACCGTGTGAAGACGGATCCGGAATGACATTTGGTCGACTCTGTTAGCTCTGTTAAGTGATTTTGGGGTTAGGAGCGCACCCGAAATGTGTTTTGGAGGTCTGTAGTAGATTTAGACTTGAATTGGCGAAAGTTAGTTTTTCGGCGATTTCGGCCGATAGTGGAAATTTTGATATCAAGCTCGGAATGGAATTCCGAAAGTGGTTGTAGATTCGTAGTGTCATTTGTGGAATGTGTGTAAACTTTGAGGTCATTCGGACTAGATTTGATGTTTTTCGACGTCGCTTGTAGAATTTGGAAAATTTTAAATTCTTAGGCTTGAATCCATGCTTAATTCATGATTTTGGTGTTGTTCGATGTGGTTTTAAGGCTCGACTAAGTTCGTATGGTATTTTAGGATTGGTTGGTATGTTTGGTTGAGGTCTCGGGGGCCTCGGGTGTGTTTCGGATGCTTAACGAGAAGAAATTTGGACTTAGGAAAATCTGGCGAAATGTTGGTTTCTGGTGTTTCGCACCTGCGAAGGGGAGTCCGCATGTGGGACTCGCAGGTACGCTTGGGAGTTCGCAGATGCGGAAATGGACAGGGCATGCTGGGCTCGCAGGTACGACTGGTCGTCCGCATAAGCGGAGCCGCAGATGCGGCCCAGGGGTCGCAGATGCAGACCCAGCCCAATAAGTGACTTCCGCACCTGCGTTGATGTTTCCGCAGGTGCGGGACCACAGATGCGTCCCCATGAGCACAGATGCGGAAATCGCTGGGCAGAAAAGGGGATTTCGACGGTTTGAAATTTCATAACACAAAATTTGATTTGGAGCTCGGTGGGAGACGATTTCTCGAGGGATTTTTAAGGAGAACTATTGGGTAACGAATCCTAACTCTATCTTGATCATAATACAATAATCTATTGTTATTTTCCTAGTCTAATTAAGGAATTTGAGGGTAAAAGTTTGGAAATGGGGGAAAAGGTTCCCCAATTGAAAATCTGAGATTTGAATGGGAATTTGATGTCGGATTTGGATGATTTTTGTTCGAGTGAACTCGTGAGTGAATGGATGTTCATAATTTATAATTTTTACCCGATCCCGAGACGTGGACCCAGGGAGACCTTTTGGGCGTTTTTCCTAATTTCACGCTTTAGCTTCGAATTAGTTAGCTAAATTAGTTACTTGTAGTTATATTTACATTATACAATTAATTTGAATAGATTCGGACTATTTGGAGTCGGATACTCGTGGCAAGAACGTGATATCGAGTTGATTTGAGCGGTTCGAGGTAAGTGGCTTGTCTAACCATGTGTTAGGGACTTTCCCCTTAGGATATCTTGATATTATTTGGTGTGTGGTCACCGTGTACGTGAGGTGACGAGTACGTACACGATCTGTTATTGCAAAAATCCTCTTTATCCTTTTTAAATCATAAATTGTTTCTCTTATTAAATTGTACTAATATGTTTAATTATTTAGTTTAGACTAGAAAAATATGCTTACGTATTTTAACTGCCTATTTGACATTCTGTGTGCAATGCTTAGTTAAATTTCTATTTTTCCTTAATCTGTGTTCAGTATAAACTGTATAACTCGATGCCATACCTGCCATTTCATCTCGCGTTGCATATTTACTTTGGGACTACGGACGTATTCTGGGAGATCCCCTTGTCTTGAATATTTATTTTGGGACTACGGACGTATTCTGGGAGATCCCCTTGTCTTGAATATTTATTTTGGGACTACGGACGTATTCCGGAAGATCCCCCATCACTGCGTATTTACTTTGGGACTACAGACGTATTCCGGGAGATCCCCTAGCACTGCATATTTACTTTGGTACTATGGACATATTCCGAGAGATCCCCCAGCACTGTATATTTACTTTGGTACTACAGACATATTCCGGGAGATCCCCATGTACTGCATATTCATTCGGAACTACGGGACAGTATTCCGGGAGATTTTCCATTGTGTTTACCTTGTTTTGAGTCGGGGGTTCCCTTAACTGTTAAATTTTCGAGAATCTCTTTAACTGTGTTACCATAAATTTTACTTATATCTTTTACTATTTAATTTATTATATTTACTCCGGTGGGGCCTTGGCCTGACCTCGTCACTACGCGACCGAGGTTAGGCTTGGCACTTAGTAGATACCATTGTGTTGTACTCATGCCCTTCCCTGCACATGTTTTCGTGTGCAGATCCAGGTGCGAGCTATCAGCCTCGGGGTTAGTGCGTGTTGCTGATTCCAGGAGACTTCAAGGTACTACAACTTGCATCCGCAGATCTTCGGAATCCCCTTCTACTCCTTCGCCTAGTGACTCTCTTTATTATCTTCAGACTTTTGTATAGAGCTACATAGATTATAGCAGCTTGTGACTTAGTGATATTCCGAGTTTTGGAAAATTATTTTGTATATGCCGAGTGGTACTACTCTTGGCTATTTATAATATGCTGTTTATCTTTAAAATGTTGCATTTTTTTAATATTTTATTCGTAATATTAGGCTTACTTAGTCGTAAAGACTAGATGCCATCATAACACCTTACATATGGTTAATTTGGGTCGTGACAAAATCGCTTATGCTCAAGCTCAAGTTCGTCAAAAATGGCAAATGGGACGAAGTCCCCTGTTTTTATAACTTACAGATCTGTCATGGAGCCCGATTTGTCAGGGAGTCCGATTTTGACAGTGAGTCCATTTTGACGGGGAGTCCGATTTTGATGGGGAGTCCGATTTTGACGGGGAGTCCGATTTTGACAGGGAGTCCGATTTTGACAGGAGGCCCGATTTTGACCGGGAGTCCGATTTTGACAGGGAGTCCGATTTTGAGAGGGAGTCCGATTTTGACAGGCAGCCCGATTTTGACAGGCAGTCTGATTTTTTACAGCTTTTCCAGTAGAAAGTTTGCAGCAGTTAAGTCCCATTTTCGATCCGTTAATCATCTGAAACTCACCTGAGGCCCTCGGGACCTCAACCCAATACACCAACAAGTCCTAAAACATCATACGAACTTATTTGAAACCTCAAATCAAATTAAACGATGCTAAAATCACAAATCACATCCCAATTCAAGCTTATTGAAACTCAAGAATTTCCAACTTCTACAATCGATGTCGGAACCTATCAAATGAAGTCCAATTGACCTCAAATTTTGCACACAAGTCATAAATGACATAACAGAGCTGTGAAAATTTTTAGAACTGGATTTCGATCCCGATATCCAATAGTCAACTCCCCGGTCAAACTTCCAAACTTAAATTCCTATTTTAGTCATTCCAAGCCTAATTTCACTACGAACTTCCAAATAAAATTTCGATCACGCTCCTAAGTCCAAAATCACCATACGGAGCAGTTGGAATCATCAAAATTCTATTCCGGGGTCGTTTGCACATAATGCGACATCCGATCACTATTTGAACTTAAAGTTTTAATTTTTTTAAATCAAAATTCCATATCTCGGGTTAGGGACCTCGGAATTTAATTTCGGGCATACGCCCAAGTCCCAAATCACGGTACTGACCTACCGGAACTGTCAAAACACTGATCCGAGTCTGTTTGCTCAAAATATTGACTAAAGTCAACTCAATTGAGTTTTAAAGCTCTAATTCACATTTTAATCCATTTTTCACCTAAAAACTTTTCGGAATATTTTACGGACTGCGCACGCAAGTCGAGGAATGATAAATAGTACTTTTCAAGGTTTTAGAACACATAATTAATTATTAAATTTAAAGATGATATTTTGGGTCATCACAATTTAATTATTAAATATTCACATTTTGGTTCCGGACACAATATTTGAGGCCCAGTAGCACCAATGTATCCTGAATTTTTATGTTCATGTTGAGAAATATTTTTCAATTTTTCACTCAACAGGTATGTTATTTTATATGTTAGTTTATTATTGTATATGTTAGTTTTATTATTTAATATGTTAGTTTTATTATTTTATATGTTTGTTTGTTTGTTACTGACTTATTCTTTACTATACTATACTAAATTAAATAATTAATTTTCATAACTATACAGGATTTAATTATTAAATATTTATATTTTGGTTCCAGACACAATATTTGAGGCCCAGTAGTACAAATATATCCTGAATTCTTATGTTCATGACGAGAAATATTTTTCAATTTTTTACTCAACAGGTCTGCTATTTTATATGTTAGTTTATTATTGTATATGTTAGTTTTATTATTTAATATGTTAGTTTTATTATTTTATATGTTTTGTTTGTTTGTTTGTTACTGACTTATTTTTTACTATACTAAAATTAAATAATTAATTTTCATAACTATACAGGATTTAATTATTAAATATTCACATTTTGGTTCCGGATACAATATTTGAGGCCCAGTAGCACCAATGTATCCTGAATTCTTATGTTCGTAATGAGAAAGTTTTTTCAATTTTTCACTCAACAGGTCTGCTATTTTATATGTTAGTTTATTATTGTATATGTTATATTTATTATTTAATATGTTAATGTTATTATTTTATACGTTTGTTTGTTTGTTACTAACTTATTTTTTACTGTATTAAAATTAAATAATTAATTTTTATAACTATACTGGATTTAATTATTAAATATTCACATTTTGGTTCTGGACACGACATTTGAGGCCCAATAGCACAAATATATCCTGAATTCTTATGTTCATGATGAGAACTTTTTTTCACTTTTTCACTCAACATGTCTGTTATTTTATATGTTAGTTTATTATTGTATATGTTAGTTTTATTGTTTATTATTTTAGTTTTATTATTGTATATGTTTGTTTGTTTGTTACTGACTTATTTTTTATTATACTAAATTACAATAATTAATTTTCATAACTATACATGATTTAATTATTAAATATTCATATTTTGGTTTCAGACACAATATTTGAGGCCCAATAGCACCAATGTATCCTGAATTCTTATGTTCATGATGAGAAATTCTTTTAAATTTTTCACTCAACAGGTCTGCTATTTTATATGTTAGTTTATTATTTTATATGCTTGTTTTATTATTTAATATGTTAATTTTATTATTTTATATGTTTGTTTATTTTTTACTGACTTATTTTTTACTATACTAAATTAAATAATTAATTTTCATAACTATACAGGATTTAATTATTAAATATTTATATTTTGATTTCAGACACAATATTTGAGGCCCAGTAGCACCAATGTATCCTGAATTCTTATGTTCATGATGAGAAATATTGTTTAATTTTTCACTCAACATGTCTGTTATTTTATATATTAGTTTATTATTGTATATGCTAGTTTTATTATTTAGTATGTTAGTTTTATTATTTTATATGTTTGTTTGTTTGTTTGTTACTGACTTTGTTTTAGTATACTAAAATTAAATAATTAATTTTTATAACTATAAAAGATTTAATTATTAAATATTCACATTTTGGTTCCGGACACAATATTTGAGGCCTAGTAGCACCAATGTATCCTAAATTCTTATGCTCATGATGAGAAATATTTTTCAATATTTCACTCAACAGATCTGTTATTTTATATGTTAGTATGTTAGTTTTATTATTTAATATGTTAGTTTTATTATTTTATATATTTTTTGTTTTTTTTTACTGACTTATTGTTTACTATACTAAAATTAAATGATTAATTTTCATAACTATACAGGATTTAATTATTAAATATTCACATTTTGGTTCCGGACACAATATTTGAGGCCCAGTAGCAACAATGTATCCTGAATTCTTATGTTCATGATGAGAAATATTTTTCAATTTTTCACTCAACAGGTCTGCTATTTTATATGAAGTTTATTATTGTATATGTTAGTTTTATTATTTTATATGTTTGTGTGTTTGTTACTGACTTATTTTTTACTATACTAAATTAAATAATTATTTTTCATAACTATACAGGATTTAATTATTAAATATTCACATTTTGGTCCCGGACATAATATTTGAGGCCCAGTAGTACCAATGTATCCTGAATTCTTATGTTATTATGTTTGTTGACTATAATTGGAGATAGTTTTTGTTTGAACTATTAGCTTTTTGACGTATTTTTGGGAATAAGAGATACTTAAATGGTTTATTTCTATAACTACAAGGATACTACGCTAAAGCGCACTACGTTTTACTACGCTAAAAGGTCACTACATTATAAATACTAGCACTACATTAGGCCACAAGATACCACTACAGGGAATTAAAGTAACAATTTATCTAGTGTAACGACCCGACTTGTCGTTTTAAGAATTAACGCCCCGTTCAGTGATTTAAGGTCTCGAGCAGCTTCGTAATATGTATTATGACCCACGAGTGTGGTCGAGTTTGATTTTCGGAAGATTCAGAATTTAATTAAAAGAACAATTCTCATTTTTGAAGCTTAAACGAAAAAACAACAAGTTGACGGGAGATTTGACTTATGTGTAAACGACTTCGGAAAAATAATTCTGATGATTTCAATAGCTTTGTATGGTGATTTTGGACTTAGGATCGTTTTCGGAAAATTATTTGGAGGTTCGTAGTGGAATTAGGCTTGAAATGCCGAAAGTTAAATTTTTGAGATGTTTGACGGGGGGGGTGACTTTTTGGTATCGAGGCCGGAATTCGATTCTGGAAATTGGAATAGCTTCGTTATGTCATTTATGACTTGTGTGCAAAATGTGAAGTTATTCCGGATTGATTTGATTTATTTCGGCACAAGATATAGAATTTAAAAGTTTAAAGTTCATTAGGCTAGAACTGAGGTGTGATTCATGGTTTTAGCATTGTTTGATGTGATTCGAGGCTTCAACTAAGTTCGTATGATGTTATAGGACTTGTTGGTATATTTGGTTGAGGTCCCGAGGGGTTCGGGTGAGTTTCGGGGTGGTATCGGACCATTTCTAGGCCAGTTTTAATTGTTGGTTTCTACCTACAGAGGTGTGCATCGCAATCGCAAACTTTTGGTCGCGTTCGCGAAGAGCAAACAACAATTTGGGGCCTTGTGAATCGCGATCGCGGAAGCTCTTTTGCGATCGCATAGAACAAATCTTTGTTGCAGTGACCCGACTTTGGAAGCTTATATCTCGCAATCTATAAGGAATTTGGAGATGATCCAAAAATAAAAGTTGTAGATCTTGATGTCTAGTTTTCAAAAAAGTAAATCATTTATCATTTAGATTTGTGTACAAAATGTTATGGTGGATACACCATAGGCTATCTGGAAAGTTAGGAGATGAGCAACAAATGAAAGTTATAGCCCTTGGTGTCTAGTTTTCAGAAAGTTAATCATTTGCAATTTGGAGTTTTGTACAAAAATTTATGACCATTATACTAAAGGCTGTCTGGAAGAGTTGAGGGAGTTTGTTATTCGCGATCGCGATTGGTTTTTCACGATCGCGAAGAGCAATTTTGGAGCTGCAAATTTTTGTGCTTCGCGATCGCGAAGAGTAAATACCTGGGGCAGTAGCTATATTTCGAGGTTTCAACCATTTTTGAAATATTTGGAGCTATAGAGCTCGGATTGAAGCGATTTTCACCATATGAATTAGGGTAAGTGTTATATATCCTAAAGTGTTTATATTTCACGAATCTATGATTATATTCATCGTTTAATTAGGATTTTAATGGAAGAAATCAGGATTTTTGTAAAATCTTCCAAAAATAAAAATTTAAGATTTGGAGGTCGAGTTGTTATTGGAATTCGATAAAATTGATATGGTTGAACTCGTATTGGAATGGGTGTTCGGATTTCATGAAAATTATGTCGGGTTCCGAGGGGCGGGTCCCGCATTGACTTTTGTTGATTTTTTGGAATAAATTTTTAAGTCGACGTATTATTATCCGGAATTATTTCCGACGAATTTTAATGGAGT
>AWOL01S0005921.1:185907-200867 GCA_000715115.1 Nicotiana otophora
TATATATATATATATATTATATAAACCAAAACGAATCATTGAACAAGTTTTGTCACATTTACTTTTTTTGAATTTACATGCTATATATTGCAGAGTAGTTATTAAAAACAATCAAGTGAAACCTTACATCTAATTTTGTAACAGAAAGGCATTAATTTCAAACAGAGGCGAATGTATGATTTGAAGTTTATGGGTTCCTATCGTAATTTGAAGTTGATATACAATAATAATTTGGTTCACAATTAGATTAGATATTTATAAATATTTAGAGGATTTTTTAATAGAAATACAGTGCATATGCAAAAGTTACCGGGTTCCGGAAAACCCAGTTACAACATTCTAAATCCGCCACTGATTTCAAATTCCAACTAGACGACCTAGTGCTTCTTTTATATTATTTCGAAGAATTTTGCCTTCTTATATCATCTTGTCCAATATGTTGATTCTTGGGATGGCAGCCAAACTCCAAAACTATAATATTAAGCAGAAATAGGAACATTGCAAATCTATACATACTAAGCAATATATGAACGAATTAGTTAAACAGAACCTAAGAACCTTCCTCTTTAGCATTTCGAGTATGGAAAGAAGCCTAACTTCTTTGTTTGTAACTGCTCTGTTGTTGATGTTTTGTACTTCAATACCGGTGAGTGATTTGTGTGCTATTCAATTTTTTACGTGCACAGATTATAGAAGGACCTGGTTCTTCTATGTGTTCCTTATACTACTGTTGCGGAATAAAAAATGCGAAAAATAAAGAACACAAGTATTTTTACGTGAAAAATACCTCGATCAAAAGGTGAAAAACATCCATGACCTACTACCCAGTAGGATATTTTTCAACACTCCACTAAATCATTTAGCCAAAATCATTATTTACAAAACTCTTTGTAAACCTAAGGATTACCTCTAACCCTTTGTGGCAACCAACCTCTAGCTGTTGCGACAACTTCAAGTTAACTCTAACTTGAATACTTCACTCAAAGTACCTAGTACAATTGCTTCTAGATAAAGCTGAAAGATACAACTCAAAAGCCCTACTATAATAAAACTAGAATAAAAGACAGACACTTGGAACTGGTTCTTCTATTTGGTTCATGTAGCTTCAGGTTCGCACACTTGAATCACATAAGAATTGCTTGCAACATGCCTTGCTATTTTGCTCTCAACTCGCATTTAACTTTAGCGTTTGTATGTGCCTGTACAATGAAAACATCCCGCTATATATAGAGTTAGTAGAATAAGAAATAACTAGAGTTTTAATGCTATACTCTTCCATGGTAGAAGAGTTCTAGTTATCTTCAACTTCTAACTCCCCCCTTATCTAGGATAGAGTTCTCTTCGAGTAATGTGTCCTTCTCCTTATCACTTATACAACCTTTTCGTTCAAGAGATATTAGATATAATCACTTAAGTTTATCTCCTTCACGTACACACCTTGTGCTTTAATCTGCCCGTGTCTGTGTACATTATGTATGGGCCTGGTTCATGCTTGAATTCCTTTGTCAATCATCAAAATAAACTTCACTTAAGCTAACAAATTCCCCCTTTTTGATGATGACAAACTCTTTGCTTTTCATAAGCATAAACCTTGTTTCAACTCAGCTCAACATCAACACAATGTTAGAACACTTTCCTCTTTAAAGTCACAAATCATTAAGAACCATGTTCATTAGGTTATAAACATCACAACCCAAAGTAAAAACACAACCTATATTTCCCCTTTTGGCATCATCAAAAACTTGTATAATTATGTTAGATAACCATATTTTAATAGATATCACTCATGGCCATTGAGGATACTTCAAATGCAATCATGGAGTCAAGCATCATATATCAATCTAATGATATTATCTATCTAAGAGGCATCAACAAACAGTTAGAGCACAAATAAAGTTGATTAACATTGATACTAGTCATCCACAAAGCATAAAGAAAAATAAAGATACTGGATCATGAGCAAAAAGAACAAAAAGAAATCTCATCCGGGTCACTGGTTTGCCTAACTAGGCTAGGAAGGTTTTAAGGCTGGAAATGACTAGGTTCTTGGTTTCTGGCCTAAAGTAGTTTTAACATATCATGAAGAATGCCTTCATTCTCTCCTTCTCCTTTTCAAGTTCAGCCCTGAGAGCATCCCTCTCAGTTTCTACTTCAACCAGCCTCTTCTTCAGCCTCTCAATCTCAGCATCCTTAGCCCCACTCTCTTGCACTAAGGCTCTTACTTTGTTGTTTACGGGCACCTTCTTGGATGAACCAGGTTCTTTAGTAGCAGCATGAGCTTCATACTCACAAGCAGTCAAGGTATTTGATCCAAAATGATCCTTGCTTGTACTAACATCTCATTTCTTGAGGGGTACCTTGAAGTGAGCAAGTACAACCGTGAGAATGAAACCATAGTGTATGGCATAAGTTTTGGTTCCAGTTAGAACCTTATGAAGAATCTGGATAAACTCAGGCCAATTGGTCTGCCTCCCACTATCCAAGCATTTCATAAGGACTAGGTCCATGAATGTGGAAATGTGCCTTCTTTCCTGCCTGGGCAGCACAACCTTATTAACAAATTCAAACAACACTTTGTGGGGTGGTTTCATCTCACTTTTGTATATAGCCTTGGGTTGAACCTCTTCCTCATTTTCAGCAAACTTTCTTGTAATGGAAAGTGAGGTGGGGAGATTTACTAAGCTTGGACATTTTAACTTTTTATAATCATTGTACCCTTCAGCGGGTACTCCCAGAATTCTCCCAATTCCTTGTCATCAAAGCTCACAGTCACCCATTTACCACACTGATGACTCTACCATTTTTTATCTCACAATTTGCCATGGCTCCACAATCTTAGTTCTAGCAAGCTTTCCATCCATCTGAAGTACCACGTCCTTCCAGCCCTATATTTGTAGTTTTTTCAGCAGCAGCATCATGTCTTCCTCCTCGAAGTCCCTGAGGAGTCTACATTCAAGATGATTTTTTTTCCAAACTTAACCATCTTGTCCTGCTCTTCATCATATTCCTCTTCTCCTTCACTCTCATCTTTCTACACTACTTTCACTTTTCTAGACTTCATGACAGACCTGGTTCTATTTTGCCAAGGTAGAAGGCTCTGCAGACTTTAACTTCGAAGGAGACTTCTTTTTGGAAGTTTTTTTTTTCTTTGCCTTTGGAGTTATAACCTCAACCTCTTCTACCTACTCTTCATCATGAAGGACCAGGTTCATCTCCTCAATTTTAACTGCCTCAATAGGCTTACTCACTTTTTTCTTTCCGTTTGCAGCAGTTTTGTTTTTACTTTCTTTCAAGGCCTTTTCAAGTTTAGTCTCACTCTACTTCTTCTAACTCCTTGTAGCTCTTCCTCTTGTCGGATGAGTCTCTATATGATAGAAGAGGCATCATTTCTCTTCTTATTTGCCCTAGTAGTTCCAGGGATTTTAACCCCTGAACTCTTCTTTCTTTTTAGATGATAGCTGTCAGACGCGCATTTTAGTAAGTCTTCGAGGGATTCCTGTGCTGATGGAACAGGTTCTTGAATATTCTTCCCCAACCTAACCAACCTCTCAGCAGTTTCTCTAGACCCACTACCCCCTTTTCCTCTCAAACTTTCTTCCTCTCCAGCAGATTCCTTGCTCCACACTACCACAACTCATGTTTCTTTAGTCAAACCAACATTAATGGATGAAAATTCAGTCATTCATTTGCCTATTCCCCTCACATCACCTTGAGCACCCTCACTCTTTTTTCTTTTTTCTTTTTATTTTTACCACCCAGTTTCCCATATTCAGTTGTTTCAACCCCAGTCATAGTTCCTACCAAAATAAACCTATTTTCCACATATTTAGCAACCTTAAAGATTGTCTCATATGTAATTTTTGGACTAGATGTTACCTGCTTTATTTTAGATGAAACAGTTTCTTCTCCATCAGTTACAGGCTTGAAGGAATCTTCAGATTTTTGAGGTTATGCCTGACTTGCCCTTAATTTTCTTGATTTGTTCTCCTCTGGCGACTACTTTGCGAGCAAGCATCTCGAATCTTCCTTTCTTAGAGATAGGTGTGGTTGAGGGTGTGGGTGTGGATTCTTTGGGTGGTGATGAGGGATTTTCAGAGATGTTAGTCATTGATGGTTAGAGGATGAGAGAAGATAAGTATGTGTGTGTTTAGAAGATAAGAGGAGATAGAGAGAATTATTTGACGGCTGAAAATTTAGAAGTGAAGAAACGGCTAAGGCCAAATCAATATAAAGAGAGAGAATTCAATTGGGTAACAACAGCTTTTTCATAAGCTCAGAAGTCTAATCAAACTGAGAGTCAGTTTGAAAATATGTTGGGGACTCTCCCTAGAATCTAGGCACTTATTGTGTTTTGGGACTCTCTTTCGGTGAGACTGGTTCATTTTGTAACTGATAAGCTCAGGAAGGTTAGAATTAAATAAGAATCTCCTTTTGATCATAATCCAAATATAACTATTTCAAAATATGCATAATGGAGAGTACGTACCAAGTAATCTTGATTAACCAGGTTCTTCACTGAGAAATCTCTTGTGTAAGTCTGAATTTTCCAAGAGAATAAAGATAATATCATTATAGATTAATGAGATATTTTAGCACATGGCACAATAGTATACTATTGAAAGTATGAGACTGAGCAAAATCTAATCTAATTATGTACAAAATTCACAAATTATCTAACCAATTTTTGAATTAAAACTGGTTCCTTTTAGGTGATCTTAATCATCCCTAATTCTAACCTGTTCCTTTCAAAGTGATCTTTACTTAGAGCTTTTGTGAAGAAGTCGGCTATTTGCTTGTCAATAGCACAAAATTCCATAGTGATCAAACCTTTTTCACAGTTGTCCCTCAAAAGGTGATGCATAAAATCTATGTGCTTAGTTCTTTTGTGATGAACCGGGTTCATGGTCATACTAATTGCACTAGTATTATCACAAAAGATGGGGATATAACCTACATCAATTCCAAAATCCATTAATTATTGTTTGATTCATAACAATTGAGCACAACATGAGGCTGCAACAACATACTCAGCTTGGGCAGTAGATAAGACCATAGAATTTTTCTTTTTGGTAGCCCAAGACACAAGTAAGAAATTGTGCCATACCTGAGGTGCTTTTTCTATACATAAGAAAACCTGCATAAACAACATATCCTACTAAGTTGAAATTACTACCTTTTGGATACCATAGACAAAGGTCAGTGGTGCCTTTTAGGTATCTCAAGATCCTCTTGACAGCAATCGAGTGAGACTCATTTGGATTTTCCTGAAATCTAGCACAAAGACCTATACTGAAAACAATGCCAGGTCTGCTAGCAATGAGATATAACAAGGAGCCAATCGTTCCCCAATACAACTTCTGATCAACAGATGAACCATGTTCATCTACATCCAATTTTGTGGTTGTTTCTATAGGAGTATCAATTTCTTTGGAATATTCCATTTTAAACCTTTAAGAAACTCTTTCACATACTTCTGCTGATAGACCATAGTTTCATTTGAATTTTGTTTAATTTATAAGCTTAAAAAAAAATTAATCTCACCCATCATACTCATTTCAAGTTCACTCATCATTAGTTTAGCAAATTCTTTACTTAACTTATCAGTAGTTGCTCCAAAGATTATATCATCAATATATATTTGAACTACTAAGAGATCTTTACCTTTTTCTTTCAAGAATAAAGTATTGTCAATTTTACCTCTCTTGTAGCCATGCTCAAGCAAGAATTTTGATAATATTTCATACCATACTCTTGGAGCCTTCTTGATCCCATAAAGTGCCTTGTCAAGCTTGTACACATGATTAAGACATTCCTTGCTTTCAAAGTCCGGAGGTTGCTTGACAAATACTTCTTTCTTTAGATAGCCATTGAGTAAGTCACTCTTGATATCCATATGATGGAGAGTGAATTCCATGTAGGCAGTGAAGGCTATAAGGAGTCTAATTGCTTCCAATCTTGCAATTGTAGCAAAAGTCTCATCATATTCTATGCTCTTATCTTGACTATATCCTTGAACCACCAATCTTTCCATGTTCCTTGAAACTGTTCCATCTTCATTAAGTTTGTTTCTAAAGACCCATTTTGTGCTAATTACTGATATGTCCTTGGGTCTTAATAGCAGATGCCAAACTTGACTTCTTTCAAATTAGTTGAGTTCATCTTGCATTGCATTCACCCAGTTTGCATCCTGCATAGCCTCAGCAACATTTTTAGGTTCAATAAGAGATAAATTACATCAAAATCACAAAGATTCTTCAAAGAAGATCTGGTTTTGATTCCAGAGGTCGGATTAGTAATTATATTCTCAATGGGATGAGAACTTTGATACTTGTAAGTTTTCACAACCACATGGTTTCCCCTAGATGTTCCTTCAATGTTTAGTTATTGAGGAACAGGTTCATGGACAGGTTCCCTCGAGGTTTGAGGATCAATTCCTCTATGTCTAGTTCCCCCTATCAGGTTGCTCTGGGTAGAAGGACATGTTCCATCACATGTTCCTTCCTCTGGTGCAGCTTCAGCCTGGGTTGTGATTTCATCTGAGTTTCTTACCATCCCAATTGCTTCATCATCATGTTCCTGCCTCTCAAAAAGAATGTTAGTTTCGTCAAAAATCATATATGTACTTTTTTCTACACACATAGTTCTTTTGTTATAAATCTTATAAGCTTTACTATGTGAAGAATATCCCAAGAATACTCACTCATCACTTCTGGTATCAAACTTACCTAGGGAGTCTTTTACCATTATTGTGCACAAAGAACTTGCATCCAAATGCCTTAAGATAGGATATATTTGGCTTTCTCCCTTTAAGTAACTCATACGGAGTCTTCTCAACAAGAGGTCTAGTCATGCACCTATTTATGATGTATCACACAGTGTTCACAGCTTCTGTCCAAAAACTATGGGGCAGTTTACTAGAAAGAAGCATAGTCCTAGCCATTTCTTCCAATGTCATATTCTTTCTTTCAACTACTCCATTTTATTGTGGAGTCCTAGGAGCAGCAAAATTATGACTTTTGCCATGCTCATCACAAGATTCATCAAATTTAGCATTCTCAAATTCAATACCATGATCAGACCAAATTGATGCAAGTTGATTACCTAGTTGTCTCTAAGTTTTTCTAACAAAAGAAGTGAACATGTCAAATGCTTCATTCTTAGATTTTAAAAACAATGTCCAAGTAAACCTAGAGTAATCATTAACAAGCACCATAACATATCTTTTACCACACATTCTCAATGTTCTCATTGGACCATAAAGATCCATATGGATCAGCTCCATCGTCCTGGTAGTGCTTACCATTTTCTTGCTTTTGAAAGAGGATCTTACATGCTTCCCTCTTGCACAAGCCTCACAAGCTTTATCTTCCTTGAACTTAATGTTAGGCATCCCTATCACCAAGTCCTTGGAGACTAGTTTGTTGAGTTGACTTAGACTGGCATGTTGAAGTCTTCTGTGCCAAATGAGGGGATCATTATCCAACACACTTAAGCAAGTGAGTTCATTATCTAAAAGTATGGACAGATCCACAACATGTATATTGTTCACTCTTTTTCCCTACAAATCTATCTTGTCAAGTGGTAAGATTAATCACAAAGTATTTTGTAGTAGGTGATACTACCATGTTACCTCTATCACACAATTATAATACAGTTATTAGACTGTACTTCAGTCCATATATCAAGTAGGAATTCTCAATAGAGTGAGAATCAATCTTACCTACCTTTCCAAACCCAATGATCTCACATTTCTTCCCATTTCCAAAGGAGACAATACTTCTTTTAAGGTCCTCAAGTGAACGAAACTGGTTCTTGCTTCCTTTTATATGCTTTGAGCGGTCACTATCCATGTACCATATTTGGTTGCTCCCATTCAATTGGACCTGCAAAAGGAAATCAGGGGTTAGTCTTAGGAACCCAAACTAGTTTGGGTCCCTTTCTATAGGCAAAAAGGTGAATCAAATTCTTTTTGGCCCAACTTGGCAGCCTATTTTTCCCTTGAACAAAATCTTTATTCTTTTGACTTGCCTTTTATTTTGCAGTGCATTCACTTTTATAGTGACCAGTGTTACCACAATATTTGCAAATCTTATTTTCAGAAAGTGTAAGATACTTGCTTTTGGGATCCCACTTAGGTGCAGGGTTCCCAATGCTAAGTCTTCTTCTGTCGCTACTATGGTGTTCTTGTAGCCATGAAAGTGCATCAGAGGACCTGTTCCAATTACAAGTTCTGTCTAGCTCATGGTTGACTGTGTTTAGGTCCTCCTTTAGAATTCTTACCTGTTCGTCTCTCTTGTACAACTCATCTTTCATTTTTCCTGCATTTTCTTCTAAAGTGAGTTGTGTGTGATCAACTGTCTTTTTTCTTGTTCCTAGTTTCAATTTTAGATTTTCAGATCTAAGCTCTAAGGCAGTTGAGTCAATGCATGAACCTGGTTAGCACAGTATTTTCACTTACAGTTTCACTAACCGTAAGTTCTAGGTTTTTGCACTTAGCCTTCAAAACCACTCATTCTTTAGACAATTGTTCCTTTTCATTATTTACATCCTCATATTCATCAATTATCTCTAGTAGCAACCCAGATAACCTTTCTTTAGACAAAAATTTAATCTTGTCTTTGATATGAAAGACACTTACCTGAGTTTCTTTATCAGATTCTCCAATGGCCATAAGTGCTCGCTCATCCTCATCATCATCATCATCTGAGCTTTAATTTGAGCTTTCTCCCAAAGAAGTGACCATAGCCTTGGTTCATCCTTTGTTGTTGCTTTTCTTGGGTTGAACATGTTCTTTCGTTCAGCCTTTTCCTTCTTCTATTCATTTTCCCACAAAGGACGGTTTTTGATGTGATGATCAGGCCTTCCACACTTGTAGCAGTCATCATTGGTTTACTTCTCAGAAGCTTTTGCCTTGTTGTAGCTTCCACTTCTTGAAGAACCTTTACCTCTCCCCACATACTTCTTGAAGTATTTGGTGATCGTAGCCATTTCATCATCATCCAGATCAGAACCTTTAGTGATTCTGAGTGCCAAGCTTATTTCCTTATTAGGTACATCCATTTTCATAGTTTGTCTTCTAAGTTCATAGGAAACGAGATTCCCAATCAATTCATCTAGTGGGAGAGTGTCAATGTCCTTTGACTCCTGGATGGCAGTGATCTTGCTTTCCCAAGTGATTGGCAAGACCCTAGTAAGTATCTTCTCAACCCTCTCTCCTTCAGGGATAATCCTTCCAAGAGATTTTAGTTCATTTGTTAATGTAGTGAACCTTGTATACATCTCCTAAATGGTTTTCCCATCCTTCATAATGAAGTTCTCATACTGAGAATACAGTAGAGTTTCTCTGGATCTCTTTACTTGAGTCGTTCCTTCATGAGCCACCTGTAGTATGTCCCAAATTTGTTTAGCAGTGGTACAACCTTGGATTCTGTTGTACTCATCTAGACCAAGTTCACAAACAAGCCATTTCTTGGCTTTAGCATTCTTCTCCCACTTCTTCAAGTCCTCAGCAGTGCAATCCGCTCTTGTCTTTGGCACATCTACTCCTTCAGAATTTTTTTTCAATGTAGCCAGTGGACCATTAGTGACAATATCTCATAGCTCATAGTCCTCTCCTTGAATGTGATCTCTCATTTTTTTCTTCCACCAATAGTAGTACTGGTCATTAAAGAGTGAGTGGATTGTCCTTCTCAGTTTTCAGGTGGTGCACTCATCTTGATCTTCTCCTAAGGTGTTAGTCTCTTTAAGGATAACCCGCTCTGATATCAATTGATGTTTTGTAATTCAATACCACACAAGAGGGGGGTGATTTGTGTGGTGTCCAATTTTTCGCGTGCATATATTATAAAAGGACATGATTCTTCTATGTGTTCCTTATACTAATTGTGCAAAATAAAAAATACGGAAAGTAAAGAACACAAGTATTTTTACGTGAAAAACACCTGGCTCAAAAGGTAAAAAAACCACGACCTACTACAGAGTAGGATTTTTTCCAACACTTCACTAAATCACTGAGCCAAACTCAGGATTTACAAAACTATTTGTAAACCTAAGGATTACCTCTAACCCTTTGTGGCAACCGTCCTCTAGCTGTTGCGACAACTTCAAGTTAACTATAACTTGAATACTTCACTCAAAGTACCTAGTACAATTGCTTCTAGATAAAGCTGAAAGGTATAACTCAAAAGCCCTACTACAATGAAACTAGAATAAAAGACAGACATTTAAAACTGGTTCTTCTATCTGATTCGTGTAGCTTTAAGTTCACACACTTGAATCACACAAGAATTGCTTGCAAAATGTCTTGCTAGTTTGCTCTCAACTCACAGCATATGTGCGTACCTGTACAATGAGAACATCATGCAATATATAGAGTTAGTAGAATAGGAAATAACTAGAGTTCTAATGATATACTCTTTCGTGGTGGAAGAGTTCTAGTTATCTTCAAGTTCTAACTCCTCCCTTATCTAGGATAGAGTTCTTTTCGAGTAAGGAGTCATTTTCCTTGTCACTTATGCAACCTTTTTGTTCATGAGATATCAAATATAATCACTTAAACTTATCTCATTCACATGCATGCCTTGTGTTTGAATCTGCCCGTAGCTGTGTACACTGTGTATGGACCTGATTCATACTTGAGTTCCTTTGTCAATCATCAAAACAAATTACACTTAAGCCAAGAGTTGTAATACGTCGACCAAGAATAAGTCTTGAATATTTATTTTGAGTAAAATTTGAACTTACTTTCAAGAGGTTAGAACTGTTTAATTGAATTAGGTTGAACGGAGGAAAGGAAAACAAGAAAACTTCAGGATATGAATTCGAGTACAGATGTTTGTTTCACGCTTAATACACTAGTTGTGCCGTATCAGCATTTAATTAGGAGATTTAATTGTGTTTCAAAAATGTCTCGGGTAATATGACTACTATAAAAATCAGGCGTTTACTGAAAATCAGACTCAAATTTGCGAGGATTCTTATGCCTTTTTTCCAGTATTAAACTAATGTATCGGTAATTATCCATGTGTAAAACAATTAATGTATGTATAAGTTGAAAGGAATTGGTAATATTTACCTTCTGTTGTTGTTAAGGACAGATCCATGAGTTGAATTCATAACTTTTATTCTATATAGATATGAATTTTTAGAATAAAATTCACTATAATTGGTTTAAAAAAAAACAGTTGAACTATAAACCTACAATTCAAACAAAATGATGAATTCCAAACTTTAAATCTATAACATTAAAACCCTGCATATGCCTCTCGTAACGAGCATCTCTGTTTTAAAAGGCGTTTCTGGGGCGAGCCTCGGGGCGAGGCGTACCAAAAATGTTCCGGGGCGATGGTGTGGGGCGAAAGTCTCAAGGGTCGTATGCCCTGCAATTTGGGGCGTATGCCCGGACGTTCGGGGCGTACGCCCAGGCGTTTGGGGCGTACACCCGGGCGTTCGGGGCACGTTTTTTAAGTAAGGAGTAAGCCCCAGAGACTTTTTTCAAATTAAAACAAAATTTGTTGAATTAGTCCTTCATATAATACCCAAATTCTCAAAAATCAGTTTGGTAATTACTCAAAAGGTTTAAAAAGGAACTCAAAAGTATTAAATTTAAAAGTAAAAACCTTTTTATTGATTTAACCCCTAATTCATGGTTTTTTCAAATTTTTATTTTGTCCGCTAATCTGCTAATATCTCCCAAAAGCAACGAATATTTATTTTTTTTTACAAATATAAAGAGAACTATATTTTTCTTCATAGCAGCAAATTCAAAGTTTAAATTGCAGGTTAATCATCATTTTTGTTCCTCCATATAGAAAACTTTATTCTTTTAGACTCAAATTACTTGTGCTTGTAAGTAACGTATAATAGATTGTTCGATTAATTTTTTGTGGGGATAGAGCACACATATATATAGTTTTCTTCAATTTTTATACAATTTTACCTGTTTATAAATATTAACTGTCATTATATTATTTTATAAAATATTAAAAATTAAATACCTATGAAATTTATGCCCATTATTTTATAAAATATGAAAATATTCCGCGTTACGCTGAGACATATATAATGCCTTTTAAAACACTTGTGAGCATGAGTATCATGAGTTTCATGATTTTTTCCTTTTCTCAAGATTTACTCGTACGTCGGGACAAATTCGAATCAGTATCAATAGTACAAAATTGAAGGGACATGTTCCACGTGGGCCTAAATTGGACGCCTAAGCATAGAGAATACGTTACCTCTACGTTACTGGAAATTTATTCTTTGACATTTCGGGATTGTCCCTGTCAAAGCATAAAATAAAAAAATTTATTTTATTAATCGTAATAGTAGTTATTTCTACCTCAAATCCTCAAACCTGAGAGTAAATTTCATAGATAACTATTATCTTTTTATTAAAGTTATATAATTATATTTTTTCATAAAACAAATTAAAATTTTCGCTAACTCACGTATATATTATAGCAATTGGAAGACATAACTTTCCGATAGTATTCTACAATTTTTTATTTTTCATTTTTAGTCTAATAAATAATAATTCAATTAAAATAAAAATGATCCAATCCAATTCAATCCGACCCGATCCAATAACATATACATAAATTAGAATAATACTAAAAATGAATTTTTCCCGGTATACACATTACTTCTATCTTTTATTTTCTTTTTAAAAATACATATTCTCCGAGCTCTCAAGCAGGGTATTTCTTATTATTTTTATTTTTATTTTAGTGTTGTTGCCTAGTAAGCACTATTTTGTCGGGTGATATTACTCAGTAGCAAAATTAATAGGTGATTATATATTGTATGGCGTTTCCTAAGTAATATCTTTTTCTTTCTTTCTATTATTTTGCATGAGATTCTGATAAAAGGGGGATAAAAGGTATGAATAACCGGAGAGCTTTTGAAACAATAATACTATTAATTTGAATGAATGTCATGAAAAGAAAAATAAAAGATAGAAGTATTGTGTATTTTGGGGAAATAATTCACTTTTAGTTATTTTAATTTATGTATATGGATACCGGTTCGGATTGGATTGGCCATTCCTATTTTAATTGGGTTATATTTATTAGACTAAAAATAAAAAATTTATGGAATACTACCGAAAAGTTGTATTTTCTTGTCACTATGATATTTGTGTGAGTTAGTGAAAGTTTTATGATTTTTGTGTTAGAAAATATAATTATATGACTTTAATTTGATTTAAAAAATCATAATTAATATATGACTATTTATGAAATTTACCCCTTAAAACTATAATACACTTTTATAATGATGCATTAGAAGTATCTATTAGAAAAGTTTGGGATTGTATTGAAAATCACAACGTACTACAGAGTGCCAGTAGAAGCACATCTTTTATAGTGATGCACATTAATTAATGTAAATAATTATCATGATCTTTTGCACTAATAAAACAATCACGATTGAACTTGAACTTCTTAGAACTAAAGGAATGATATATTTTGAACCTTTTCCCACATGAAACGAGTCATCCAATAACACGTGAATATATACTTATCTACATCATTAAAAAAATAAGATTCTCCTTTCTTATTTCATAGTAATAGTTAGTATTAACTTTCTTTAAAAACAATTTTAGGGTGGGATATACTTGTAAACAACGAAAAAGGACAAAAAAGTAAAAGCTTTTAATAGAATAGAAACCTTATATCTAAATAACATAAAAGTAAAATTTGTACTTACTAGATTTTGTAATTTTAATCCAAAGTTGAACTTATAATTTGCTTGTCAATCGTAATTGCCATTTAAAAGGAGGAGGGAAGATGGAGTTGAAACTGGAAACAGCGTGGTCAGAATGAAGCCAACCATATTTCCCTATTTTAAACGGCAGTGTATAGAATTTAAGCTACTTTTCCACATAAAAAATGATTAGATTAGAGGAATAAACATTTACTCACAACTTGGATTTCGATTGATAGATATTGATAAAAGACTATAGGATGAAGAGATAGTATTTGGCTTAGCTTTTATGTTGGACCTCAACTTTAATTTTCTTGAGAAAGTGTACTACTGCTTGTAAGTACTACACCAATTACCAAAACTCAACCTTAACAAACTCGAAAACTACCTACGACCAAACCTTGTAAAACCACCCACCATCCTCCATGTCAGCTCAACCACCAAAATCAATCCATAATTCTCAACTCAAACCCGTTTCCCCGCGCTTTCCACTTTCCGCCACCTCCTCCGCTGCCCACCGTCACGTCGCCATTGCCGTCGACCTAAGCGACGAGAGTGCTTACGCCGTAAAATGGGCCGTACAGAACTACCTCCGCCCAGGAGATAACGTCATTCTCCTCCACGTCCGACCAACTTCCGTCCTCTACGGCGCAGACTGGGGCTTCTCCCCAACTAACCAGCAACTAAAAATCGAACAAGATTACGATAATTTAACCAACACGAAAGCTACCCAATTGGCATTACCTCTAGTGGAAGCTAACGTGCCGTACAAAATCCACATAGTGAAAGACCGTGATATGAAAGAAAGGCTTTGTTTGGAAGTGGAGAGACTGGGATTGAGTGCTATGATTATGGGAAGCAGAGGATTTGGGGCGACGAGTAGTGGATTTATAATTAGTAAAGGGAAACTTGGGAGTGTTAGCGATTATTGCGTTCACCATTGTATTTGTCCAGTGGTTGTAGTTAGGTACCCGCAAGAAGATGGCGACGGAGGAGTGGAGAAGAAGGCGGTGGTTGAGGCTGAGCTGCCACCTGTGCCGGAGGAGGAAGTAGAATATCATGATGCTGATGATGAGTTAACTAAGGGTACAATCTTTAATTCATTTTACTATTAATTCTTTAAAAATATTTGCATACAATCAGGCTAATTAAATGGTAATTGTTGGTAATTTTAGATAATAGCATTGATATGTAGTCTTGAATAAATGGTAAGTAATCCAAGCAAAATTATTCTAATATATATATATATATATATA
>AWOL01S0005921.1:207804-219360 GCA_000715115.1 Nicotiana otophora
CCCCAACCCTTGCCCCACTTCCCGCCCCACCCCTCATTCCCCCCGAGGACATGACCTCACTCGGCCATCCTAAACCACAGCCACTATACCTACGACAGACTAAAGGAAATCACTAACACACACTAGACAACAGACCAGAGTAGAAGAAGATATATTATAACTACAGGCATGCCAATATGGTGATTAAACTAATACGAACTATGATGGCGGCAATTTAACTAACACAACGAAGGGAAACAGAAAAACGGGAGGTACCAACTGCCATAATTAGAACCTGGGAATTGTCTTGGTATATACGGCAGTATTGCGACCTCCTTGCATGTCCAACTCCCGTGTCGCCCCTTATTGACAGTCGCCCGGACTGTTCTTCATTGTTTGCGCACGCACGTCCAGCTCGCCGCCAAAAGCCACCGACCCTAACCTGAAATACACACAACACCACGGAGCCAAACAAAGGGGGAGGGGTTGTCACCACTACCACTGGTGAAGTCCCAGTCGTAGCAAAAAAAAAGCACAAAGAGAAGGGAAACGAGGAGAAAGAGGGAACGAAGAGGAAAGGATCAGAGGGAAAGGGGGGGTAGGGGGGATTACCCGTAACTAAGGATTATAAATGAAGAAGAAAAGCTAGAGGGAAAAGGACCAATGTTGTTTCCCGGCGAAACAGTTGTCGCCGACAGTGTTGTTGCTCTTGTAAATATGGGAGTGGGGAAGAGGGAAAGAAGAAAGAGTAGAGAGAGAGGAAGGGGAGGTGTGAGAGATGGGGGGTTACCTGCTGGTGGGGGTGGTCGCTGGCGTGGGGTGGTCGCCAGCTGCCTGTGACTGTGTGGTCTGGTTTTTGACCGTTAGAGAGGGGATGGAGCGTTTGGCAGAGAGCGTTGGCAACGACATGTTGGAGGAGTACAACTGAAGAGTATTTTTAGCTAAGTACAACTGAAAAGTAATTTGGAAATGCCGGCAACAAGGATTCGGCTATACTTCAACCACAAAGTACATGAGAAACAAAAGATACATAACCCCGAAATGAAGTGGGGCTCACCAAATCAGCTGCAAAGAGAGTACTGCTATCATGACCAATTCCACTTGCTGTAGAACCACCTGCATCCATTAAAGATGTAGTGCCCCCGGCAAAAGGGACGTTAGTACTGTCGAACAACACTAGTATGTATAGCTAAAAATCCTCTTTCAAAATATAATGCCCATATGATCTATACGTGGAACACAATATAATGTAATTGAAACAACCTATACAAACAAGGACAACGAAAGTGGCACCTATTGTCTGCATTAATAATGTGTCTCATTAGACTGTCCTTAGTGTTCACATATCATATTATACACTTATGTGTTTCATAAACCGTCCACGGTATTCACATATCATCTTATACACTTATGCATTTCATAGGCCGTCTGTAGTGGTTTGTCATATCGTACATGTATACTTCTCATACACAATGCACCTATGCGTTTCATAGACCGTCCACAGGATTTCATAACACAATGCACCTATGCATTTCATCGACCGTCCACGGGATTTCATAACACAATATACCTATGCATTTCATAGACCGTCCACATGATTTCATAACACAATATACCAATGCATTTCATAGACCGTCCACAAGATTTCATAACACAATATACCTATGCGTTTCATGGACCATCTACAGGTTTTCATAACATAATATACCTATGCGTTTCATAGACCGTCCACAGGATTTCATAACACAATATACTTATGCGTTTCATTGACCGTCCACATGTTTTCATAACACATTATATCTATGCGTTAAATAGATCATCCATAGGATTTCATAACACATTGGAAACAAAAGTACAAATATGTACATCTCATAACCTTTCACACCACATATCACTTAATCCNCGTCTGGTTTTTGACCGTTGGGGGTGGCGTGAGAGATGAGGGATGGAGCGTAGAAGGAGACCTTAAAACTAGTTCTCAACCTTGTTTTAAAATAGTTTAACTTGATTATCACTTTTTCAAAAAATTTATTTAATATGTACAAATTATTAATTTAGAACTCGGTAACTTAAAAGTACTAAAATCTTGAATTCATAAGTTTCAAATTCTGGCTCCGCCTCTAATTAAAGTAACATTTTCCCCTTTTCTTTTTGCAGGTGATTGATATATTGCTGTGAAGTAGATGGTTATCTTGAAGTCTGGTATTTTACTGCTTAAATTGCAAAAAGAAAAAAGAACAAAAATAAAATGAAAAGCTTTTCCATTTTAACATTTCGTTGGAGCTTAGTTACAGGCTCCGAATAATCCTGGCAAATGTAGTAAGGTCAGATTTGAAAAATAAGTGCCAGTGGACAGTCCTTTTGCGAAGGTGTGATCGTAAACCAGTTTCTTTTATCTTGATTGATTGGCTTCTCGAAATAAACTAATGAAAGAGGTACTAATAAGACGTATAAATTCAGTTCGTTCCCTAAACTTTTACGGAATGCAATTATGCTCTCTTCAATTATATCTTATTTATAAAAGGGAAAGAATTTCCTTTAGTGGCAATTCAACAGAGTGATCAAAGAGTCTCCAAATTGGACGGGTAAGAGCCATTGAGAGAGAGAGCGCACGCGCTTTGCACTGCAATGAATTTTACTACACTTCAAAATGGAGAATAGGATTCAAAATCCTAGGTTGTGGGTAGGGTTGTATGAGGGGAGGGTACTGCTTCTTAAGCGTCAACGGTACGGAACGATAAGGGTAAGGGGAGGGTTCCTTAAGGGTACTTTCTTAAGGAGAATTAAGGGTACGGGATAAAAGTATTTTTACTGGCATTCTATCGGTATCCTTACTGATTCTAAGGGTGCCGTACCGGTACTTAGGGGTAATTTTAAATTAAAATAAAAATTAAATACGAACAAACTTTATTGGATGAAATAAATTTAATACTTTTATTTCAATACTTATTAAAATAAAGTTAGATTTATGAAAATTTTCAATAACTTCTATTGGTTCTTCGTTTGAAATTGAGCACTTGTTCTTCTGCGTCCCTGCTGTCTCCGGTAGATAGTATTTCACTATAGGGATCGTCGTTTTCTTGAATTATTTCTGGAAGGCCAAAATTTTTTCTATTTCAATATTTCAGCAAGTCTTCATTTCCTTAATCATCGCAAACATTATTTCCAACAGTTGTGTCTAGGAAAACCTTGAAAAACATGATTATACGTTTCTTATATGTAACGCCTAAACCCGGACTAGTTAGGACTTGTTTCAAAACGAGGACCCCCTCCTTAGCATTACCCTTAGTCAATCTATTAGACACTTTTTTTACCAGTTTAGGAGCCATTTTTAATAATAAATAATTAAAATTACAACAAATAGCAACACAAATATAACAAAATAAATGCAAAAATTAATATGAGTGTTAGAACGTTAATTGCAATTAGAAATGGAGAGAAATAGAGAATTAGAGAGATATGAGAGTTTTGTATGAAAATTGAAAAAAAAATGAAATGGAGTATTTATAGATTTAAAATAGGGCCTTTGTGTATTTGAACAAACTTAGAGGTTAAAAAATATAAATTTGGGGGGGGGGGGGGGGGAAAAAGGGGGGGGAGGCAAAAATAATCGTTTTTGGCCGTTGCCAACGGCTATTTTTAAAAAAAAAATTAGTTCCTCCACACGCACGTTGTGCGTGTATTCTCTTTTAATGGGCATAATTTTATTGAAATTATATAAATATTATATTTAAAATTGTATTGAGCTATATAATAAAAGGAAAAGACACAAGTGTAAGTAAGAGAAAATGATGATTGTTAATTCCATTTAGCCGGTTCAATAAAAATTAAGTAAGAAACTCTACCTTAAAAGTCAACAATAAAATTTGTTCAAGTTCTTATAATTTCATTATTTATATTTCACAAGTTATCGTACTTTCTTTTTAGTTTTAGAAATAACATATAATCTGTTGCAGATATCTGAACTTTTATGAAAAGCTATTTATTTTCTATCTTAAATACAAACAGAGTTAGCTGACTAAGAAAAGATATTTTATTTTTCAGACGAGCAAAAGCAGCTTGCTCTATTTATTTAATATATAAAATGTTATAGGAATCGTCTCCAATAATTAGAAAATTCGAATCCAGCCTCTACATTTTGAATAATCTACTTTTCCTTCGTTTTGGAAAGAGCCTTCTTTATCTACCAAGCACCTAACCATGCACTCATATGTTGTCATTTTCTGGAAGGAAGAGTTTATGATTATAGTGAAAACTTACTATTGATAGATTCTGAAATAATTATGTTAATGCTATCCAACATGGAGTGAAAATATAGAATTCATATTAAAATTAAAATCAAATTTATTCTTTCAACCAAGTTCCAAAGATATCATATTTTAGTTTCCATGAGTTCTCATTTAAATAGGAACTTGTTAGAAATAAGTTCTAACAAGCTCGGCTTGATTAAACCAAAAAATATTTTAATAATTTATATTTTCTAAAACATTTTTAAGAGATATATGTTATAAAGATACTTGGTTTATTATGAGTTTTTAAATTATGTTGTACTTATTTTTTCTTCCATAAAGCATATTTATAAATAACTTTCTGTCAATCATAACCCAAAAGTTTCTTTTTTACTGATAAGTTTTTTTCGATAAAATGGCAAGTGCTTTAATATTACTTTGATTTCTGCCCTAATTTGTTATATAATAGCTTTGCTAACAACACTTTTTAATTGAATATTTTATTATTTTGTTGTGGTCTTCTTAATTAAGGATTATCATATAATTTATTATATTCCTAAATTTAAGCATGTATAGACATCGTCTTGAGCTTTATAATTACAAAAATTCTACAACGGCAAAAGTTGTCTTACAAAAATATACTATATGCTATTAATCAATATGCTTGATCCTACCGTCACCTTTATAAATCATGAGAGTCGGACATATATCTTTCTGAAGTTTGTATCTTTTTAATTACCTTTTCTAACTTGTATCTTTTTATTCCTAAACATATTTAATATTACATGATAATTTTGACCTCTCTTTCCTTCACTTGAATAAATTCATAAAAGAAAATCACGCAGAGATCATACTCATCTGTCTGCTTTAATACCCAAAGTAGATCAAGAAAAGAAACTAAATCAGAAATTTATTATTAAAACATATGAAACGTGGTCAATAATAAAAAATAATGCAAGTTACTAATATTTTAAACAAAGAATTTGCACCCTTGTATCTTTGTCAGCGACAAATAGCACCAAAAGTAATTCAACAAATTAATAAGCCACAACTTAAACAACATGCTTCAGGAGGCAATATAACCGCTTATATAGTGATAGGAGATGGTTAATTTAAAGTGTCCTTGTCCGTGTGATATTGGTTCCAACAGTAGGTAGGAGGCTTAACTCTTAAAACATATGATTATTTATGTATTGCTTTTGCCTTTTGCTAGTATATTGGTGTCACTAAAATAAATGATTTTATGGATAATTTCGTAGAAAGGCATCAAAAGAATGAAATGGAAAGTGAACATTTATTTCATATTAAGTGACGATTTGTTTCTTAAGCCCTTGGCTTGTGACTGTTCACGATCCTTTTTTCTCCGACACTTTTGATCATAATCTTCACGTCTCAAATCTTTCTGCCATTTACCAAAATCCAAGAGAATTTCATTTAGCATTACTCCATTACTCCACTGGTTTTCATTTAGCATTACTCCACCACCAGTGACACAAGCCTTTTATAGACAAGCTTTAGTTTAAAAATATCCTTAGTGCAGCCAATAGTTTAACTAATTTCTACGGAAAAGTTAGTAACACAATTGGAAAGACACAAACTTTCCAACAAAGGACACAACAATATTTTTTTATTCCTTGACTTTTTAAAAAACATTATAAGTAGGATGTTTTGATTATTTAGAATGGTATTTTAGTAATTCAACTTTTTGATTTTAGGCTTCCCACTTTTAAGTATATGTGAACGTGCGTTGCACGTTAATAATGACACATAATTATTTAAACATTTATTTATACGAAGAACAATAAAATTTAATTAATAAGAGAAATTTTATGTATAATAATACAACAATCATCTAAATGCCGAAAAATATTATTACATTAGCATAATACATGAATTTAAAATAAAAGGACATCATCAAAATTTACACAAATGATCAATTTTGTCATGTTAGTTAGATAATTATGTATTATAATTTAAAAGTATTTAATGTGATGGTATCTTAAAGAACACTTCTTTGTGGACAATATTTTTTTGTGTATGCTTCCTCCTAAGCTCTGCCTTAACCAAAACTCTTGTTGTCGATCTTGATATCCCTCTTGAAAGTGCAACATACAGTTGTTCGTGCAAGAAAACATATTGCATTAAATATAGTCCAATATTTAGTATGTTTGTCCTTGTACTTTATTTATTATATTTGTAAAATATAAGCATACTAAAAATTATTTTCACACAAATTTAAAAGGATATTCTTTAGTTTCGGAAGACAAAAGTTAAATCCAGGGATAAGAATATACTTAGAAGCACATTAACCAGTATCATAATTTTTGCATGTGTGACGTTATTGTCAAAACTTCTATATACCATTTGTGTGCTATTACATAGGCTATTCGGCGTATTTAAGTTTTACAGTAGCATGACGGGCATATTTTACTTCAACTTCAACCTATATACAATGGAAGATCAACTTAGTCTATTATATATACAGTGACACTAACATACGTAAGAAATAATAAACTTTACAACAAACATGTATGGTAGAAGGTCGTTTGGTATTAAAGTATTTAAGTATTCTTCTTGGTAATAATTATTAGTATCATTTTCTGTTGAGCCAAAAATAGAAAAATATTTTATTTTTACTATAAAAGTTTGCAATCAACCTTTTATTTAATTGATCAACATATTCATTTCTTCTACCTAAGATATTTTTTTAATTCTATCATACGATTTTCACAAATTGCGTTTTAATCTAATGATAGAAATATGTCTTTTATTAAATGCACTACTATTACCATTGAGATTGATAACCAAGTGTTCAAGAAGAACCAAATCATCTTTTATTGGATGCTCGTATTTGTTTCTGACACGAAGCAAGAAGACACTGAATGCTGGATTTGTTCTTACTTTACATTTTTTGTCAGTTGAATCTTTTTCATTTGAGGCCAGAAGTATAACTTTGGCAAGCTATTTACAGTCTCTGCTTTTGTCTATTTTGGAACTACTGGTAATATTTTGATATAAATTACCTCCCAAACCATCAATGTTTCACCAAACGGTTCATTAATATCCAATATATATATCTCGAACTCTGTTTGACACTTAGCCATAAGTGATTCATCCCATATTATCAATTTTTCTTTTCTTATAAATTTAGCACAATTGCTTTGCTTTGATATATTTGTGATAGTTATTTAAGGTGTTTGAAGAGGTATATCAAATCTAAAGTGGGTTGCCTCACAATAAAATCATTGTTGGTACACCACTTTCTATTATTGCTAACAGTCTCATACCTTTTGATATGATATTTGCAAGAAATGTGTGACATAGAAATATTATTTCAATTCCGCTAGAGGCATCTACAAAGAATAATCCCGTTATACTCTTTATACTATAGTCTTTAAAGTTTGTTCTTGTTTGAGATATAGCTTTGATTGTGCTTCCGGACACTTGTATAACATTATGATTCTTAATAATATATTAACATTTTTACTTTGTGTTCTAACGCTCTTTTTATGGAATAAATATATGTACCCTAAGATTTGTTTTTAACATGAATAAGAATTTTACTCATATGATGAATTTAAAAAAAATAATTAAATTGGATTCTCTTGGCAAATATTTAATTAAAAGATTTAATTATTTAATTTTAACATAAAAAATAATTTATTCTATGTTGATTTAGATCTTAATATTAGTTCATCTCTTGTTTTGAATATTTAATCTTAATTATAATTTTATCCACCATAAATTTTATATTCAAAGAGTGAAAGATTTATATGACATTTTACTTTTAGAACTTTATGGTTGTAGAATCATTAGTAGTATTGACTCTTACCTACCATTTTTTCTCTTTCTCACACATTTATATTCTTAAATATTTTTTTAGTTGTTGTTTAATAATTGGGTATTTTTTAATATTACACGAAAAATTGATAAAAAAATATTATTTGAGTAGAAAAATAATTCAAATATAATATAAAAATATATTATCGTAGGGGTATTTTTTTCTCAATTTCAAACAGTTCATTTAATATTACTTTTTTTTTGTATTGGACATTATGTAGTGCTAATGTATTGCTAATACGGAGGATTTTGATGAAATTGATTTTATTAAACCTTCCTACATAATTTTAATAAGAATTTAATAAATAAATTTTATTAATTTTAAAATCTTAAATATTAAAAATGTAACGACCCGACTTGTCGTTTTAAGAATTTACGCCCCCTTCAGTGACTTAAGGTTTCACGCAGCCTCGCAATATGTATTATGACCCGCGTGTGTGGTCGAGTTTGAATTACGGATGATTCGGATTTTGACCGTAGTCGGAACTATATGAAGACAACTTCGGAATGGAGTTCTGTTGGTTTCGTTAGCTCCGTATGATGATTTTGAACTTAGGAGCGTGTCCGAAAAATTATTTGGAGGTCTGCAGTGGAATTAAGCTTGAAATGGCGAAACTCAAATTTTTGGAAAATTTGACCGGGGGTTGACTTTTTGATATCAGGGTCGAAATGTGATTCCGAGAGTTGGAACAGCTCCATTATGTTATTTGGGACTTGCCTGCAAAATATGACGTCATTCCGGGTTGGTTTGATAGGTTTCGGCACGAGTTTTAGAAGTTGGAAGTTTTTGAAGTTTAAAAGTTCGATTTGTGGTGCAATTTTTATTTTCGGCATAATTTGATGTGATTTGAAACCTCGAGCGATTCCGTGATATGTTATGGGACTGGTTAGCATGATTGGACGGGGTCCCGAGGGGCTCGGGTGTGTTTCGGAGTGGTTTCGGACCAAATTGGAACTGTTTGGACTGTTGTTGCTGAAGTCTGGTTTCCTTCTTCGCGAACGCGAAGGGAGTCCCGCATTCGCGAAGAGGAGTTTGAGGGGTTGATGATTTGTCCTTCGCGAACGCGAAGCTTGGAACGCGAACGCGAAGGAGTTGGTCAGCTGGTCATTGCGAACGCGCCGAGGACTTCGTGAACGCGAAGAGGAAATGATCGAGCAGAAGCAGTTAGCCTTCGCGAGCGCGACGCTTGTCACGCAAACGCGAAGAAGGATTGGAGGCAGCTGGATTTTTGGCCTTCGTGAACGCGAAGAAGATGTATCTGAGCAGAATTAAAAGTCCCAAAAATGGGGGTTTGGGTTCATAACTCAAAATCAAATTTGGAGCTCGGTACAAGGTGATTTTTGGAGAGATTCTTGCGTGGGTGTTTAGGATAAGTGATTCTTATCCAGTTTTGATTAATTTCCATGATTATGTCTTTGAATCCATCATTTAATTCGGATTTAATGAAAGAAAAATCAAGATTTTTGTAAAATCTTCCAAAAACGAAAATTTAAGATTTGGAGGTCGATTTGTTATTGAAATTCGATAAAATTGGTATGGTTGAACTCGTATCGGAATGAGTGTTCGAATTTCATAAAAATTATGTCGGGTTCCTAGAGGCGGGTCCCGTGTTGACTTTTTGGAATAAATTTTTAAGTCGACGTATTATCATCCGGAATTATTTTCGATGAATTTTAATGAAGCTATACAATTAATTTGGATAGATTTGAACGGCCCGGAGGTCAATTCAAGCAAGAAGGCTATTTTGGAATATGGGCCTAACTTCAAAAGGTAAGTGTCTTGCTTAACCTCGAGTGGGAGAAATTCCCCTTAGGCATTGAGTCTTATGTGCAACTTGGGTAATTGAAAACCATGTATGCGAGGTAACGAGTACGTACTTGGTTTATATGTGAAAATTTTATTGAATTAAAGTCTTGAGCATATTGTGTAAAAAATTAGATAATTGTTGACATATATTTAATCATCTACTTGTCTTGCCTAAACCCTTGTTGTTGACTATGTTATTATATGACAATGTGATGTGATTGTTATTTGATTATTTATGAAATTTTGTGAATTTGCTGTCTTGATAATTATTGGAATTTAATTTTATTTTGAATTTTTCCCTCTGCAAATAATTAATTAAATGATCTTAAGAAGAGGTGTGTATATAATTATTGAAAATTTAATCTTTTATGAAGACTTTGCTTTATGTTGAGTAATTTCTATCTCTATTGATTATTTTTGGGTGTTGTATACGTTGTGTGGAGCATTTAGCTATATGCTGTGAAATTAATTGACTTGGTTGTAGCTTTGAAATTTGGTTGTGGCCATTGGTAAACTGTGATATGAATTGATTTTTATTATGTTGTTGTGATAATTTCCCGTGTAAATTATTGTGTTGTGTGAGCTGTTATTTTGGGGAGATAAGGGTGGCATTTCACTGTTGATTTATGTGGTTATAAGGGTGGCATTTCACTGTTGTGTTTGTTGGCTATTGATATTGTCTGGGCTGAGCGATAAGGGTGGCTATAGGAGCGATAAGGGTGGCAATANGATAAGGGTGGCTATTGATATTGTCTGGGCGGAGCGATAAGGGTGGTTATAGGAGCGATAAGGGTGGCTATTGTCAGGGACGATATGTGATGATGTGGAGTTGTGGTGTTGAAAATTTTTATGTGATGTTGTGATTTTCTTGTGTTTATTTTTATACCTTGTGCAACTTGTCTTGCTGTTAGTAAATTGATAATAATCTGATTTTGTTGAAATTGGGAGTCTGTGGCTATTGCCATGCGGTTTATAAAATAAAATGTGGGCACGAGGTGCCGTGAATTGTGATATGAAATGGGGATATTAGCACATGAATTATCCGTGCAGTTGTGATATAAAATGTGGGCACGGGGTGCTGTGATGAAATGATAATGATATTTGGCACGTGAATTGTTCGTGCAGTTGTGATATGAAATGAGGGCCCGAGATGCCAGGCAAATATGATGATTTAATTATGGACACGAGGTGCCGTGAAAATATGAAAATGGGCTGAGACCTGTATTTTGATGATTTTGAAATGAGGTGTCACATGGTGACTTTTAAATTGAAAGAATTATATTCAAAATATTTATTTGAAAGGATTTTTACTTAGAAAGTATCATATAAAGAATTGTATTTTGAAAGATATTTATTTGAGAAAATTGTGTTTGAAAAGATTTATTGAAGAATTATATTTGAAAAATAATTATTTGAGAGAATTATATTTGAAAGAGAGTTATCTGGAAGAACTATGTGAAAGACATTTATTTGAAGGGCTTGATTTAATTTGGTGTAATTGTATTTATTAATTGTTGAGTGATATTAATGGTGTTCTTATTGTCTGTTGTGCATATCACTGGTTGTTTTATCCTGCCTTTATTATTATTTATTTCTTATTATTTTGTATATTATATTGCACAGGTTATTAGACTAGTGAGTGTCTTGACTGTACCTCGTCTCTACTCCATTGAGGTTAGTCTTGATACTTACTGGGCACCG
>AWOL01S0005921.1:228486-248039 GCA_000715115.1 Nicotiana otophora
GGGGGGATAAAGGCGAAGGCTCAATCGAGCAAATGAATGCCGGGTAAAGCAGTAGTGACAAAATCATACCTGTAGAAGGAGGATACCGTGCAATGAAGAAACGTCCCTCAAGGGTTTTGAGTTAATGAATCCAAAGATTTGCTGCAAACTAATAGTTGACTTCCTCATGTACCTTAAAACACAATTCAAAAGGCAGGAAACCCAATAACTGCTTCCACATGATGTATTTACAATAACAATGCCAGTTGATATTTGACCCTCTTCAGATTTATCTGAATCCTTAGCATAAGCTGCCCTAACTTTTTTCTTCCTAACGAAGTGTTTGCCATACCTCTTGCCCTCTGTTACCGTATCACCTTTCCCCGATTCATGCCTTTTCCTCTTCCTCGTATATACAGTTCCCCACCTCCTAAAACTATTGCTATTCGGATTAATGATTGGTGTCTCCGGTTCAGCCATTGCCTTAGTCTCTACATCAATATCCGTTTCTTGGTTAGTGTCTTGCTTTGGAGCACTATCCTTCTTAAGCCACCCGTTTTCCTTGTACTTAGTGGCCCCACCACCACCACCACCATCTCTTCCTACATTGTCAAGAAGCTCAATCCACTCATTTCCGTGTTTCGCCCGCTTAACCTCCTCACCTGGGGTCCACAACCGCCTTCCTGACCTCAAAACCCTCGCCCCAAAAACCCTTGTAGTCCTCCTCATCCCTACCGAAGGCATCAGTGCTCGCACCTCACAAGGCAGTACCCCTGCCCTCGAACCAATCTTTTCCCCTATTTCACTACTGTTCCCACCCAAACTTGGTTGGGATCGAGGTGTCGTTCTTCTTCTTGTTTTTTTCACTGCTGTTACTACCAAAACTCAAGTATTACAGAGACTTTTGCAATTTCTCACACATGCAAGTGCAAAGCTATTTTCTTTAAAATTTATCTGTTCTTAATCTCATATACCCAAAACCTTGCTTATTTTCCGAAAGAAAACAAAAAGAAACTACTTGAAGTCCTGTTGTTTTCCATACAACCTCAAGAAATGCTAAGTAACCGACATAACTCTTTTTTTTCCTTAATCAGTGAAGACAACAAACACGTGAAAAATTCAAACCCCAGTTCAGTCCTAATTAGATTTGAATGTCTTCACTTCAGGCCGCCCCCATACGGTGGTTAAACAGCAAACGGCACTGAGTAGCGATGAAAAATGGAAAATCATTAAAAAAAAATTAAAACAAGAATCAGTATGATAAAAGAAAAGGGTACCAGTTTTCTTTACATAAAAGAGTTGATCTTTGACATAAATAGAACAACAAGATTTTTAAAAGTACCTGTAACGACAGAAGAAGACTGATCGTCTAAGTAAAAGCTCCACAGAAGAGAAAGAGAGAGAGAGTGTGTGGGGGTTAAAAGGGGGGTGGGCGGTGGAAGATGGTGGGAGTGAAGAGGTAGTTAAGAGTCGGCGTTTTCATATACAGAGAGAGGCAAAGAGGAGAGTGGAGTTCACGATTCAAGATTAGGGTTCTTCAACGATTCACTCTCTTTTTTTCTCTCTCTCTCTCTCCCTCTGTACATTTTTGTACTTGTCAATTGAGGCCCATAAGGTTTAAGAAATATCATTTATACCCCTATTTTGGTGTTTGAAATATTATTATGTGGCCCCGTATGTTTCTGTAAATTGCAAATATGGACCATATGAGATATTTATTTTTTAGCTGGAACCCACACAAAGATACACAGACTGACACCACCATATATTGTATAGTATCAGGGTCCTTTTCTTTTTGTTTTTCTTTTTTCAGCTTTCCCTTTTTTCCCTCTTCTTTTTTCACACCATATTTTTGGCGGGTAAGCCCAGACCAAATTTGGCCCACTGGGAAATTAGCCCAGCTGGCACTACACGGAGGCCCTTCAATTTATTATTTTATTGAAAATTTTAAAATAAAATAATATTTACCAATTAGATTATGTCAATTGTCATCTATCGGAGCAGGCACCTTAGAATGGAACTGACATGATTTTTTACTATTAACAACAGGTCTCGGTTAAGCGTTGAAACGAAAAATTTCTAATAAGGAGCGATTTTCCCCTTTATTAACCTTACCTAACACAAATTCAAATTAGTCAGGGCTAAGGCAATTAACGAACACCAAATGGATAACCAAAAAAAGAGTGGACTTGTAAGTTCCTGTAGAACACTTAACCATGCTCCATCTCCACATTTTAATATTCGTATAAGTACTTTATTTTAAAAATCAATCAAACTTTTAAATATTCAAGAAAATAGTTTGTAAGGTACGAACATGTATACGGTCGAAATAAGGCATGTCTGATTTCGTAGGCACGAGGAGCTGCCTCGAGAGTAAGCTCGTAATAGACCAGGCTCGAGCTCAATGGCAGAGTATGGAGCATGAAGATCGAAGTGCTCACTGAAGATCGAGACCGAGCATAATAACGAAACGGCGAGATATTAGCAATCGACCGAAGATCTCGGCGGAAATTCCGGAACAAATCGAATCAAGCGGTTATTGACACCAATCATGGGATTTGTTTCCGTTATTAGAATTGTACCTTATTAATTAGGATTCATCTAGTATATAAAGAGGGATCTCATTCATTTGTAAGGGAAATATTTTGACTGATAAGAATATACACAAACGTTGCTCTATAATTCACTTACTATCCATTATTGTTCATCATTATTTACTTTACGTTCTTTACTGTTCTTGTTACCCAACCTCGAGGCCATCTCGAATCGAGGTCGAAAACACTGCTAGAATACTGGTTTGATTTATTTTACTATTCATATTATCTATTCAATTCCTTATTTATCAATTGGTATTGGATTAAATCACGTATCCTTAAAATCACTAAATAAGTTTAATTGTTACTCGAATTTTAGGGTAAACAGTTTGGCGCCCACTGTAGGCTAAGGATAATAGTGATTTTTCAGTATTGATTCTGGTGAAACACATTATTCTACGCTTGTTCTTGTCAAGTATCTTTGCTTTCAGGTTAAAACATGTCAAACTCACAAAACGCATTCGCACACGGTGACAATGGCCTCGGATTCCATGGTAAAAATGAAAATGTGATTGCTCCAAGAATCGAAGTGCCACAGGCTAATCACAGGGGAGCAACGGTTGCCAACCCCGTCGATGTCAGTTCGCACGTTGCTCTAAATACGGACCTAGGCGCATATCTCGATGGGAGTGTACGCAGAGAAGGCCAATCTAGTGGCCAAGGAACACATGGTAGAAGAGACGAGAGAGTCAGTCTCCAAGTAATATTTGAGATGTTTCAGGCTCAGCAAGCCGCTATTGCTCAGTTACAAAATCAACATAGAGCTCCGAATAGGGTCGAGCCGGAAATTACTCGTCATAAGGCCGAATGGTAACGAATCGGGAACTGATCTTGCGATAATTAAAATGCTGGAGGAGCTCACCAAAAGAATTGAATCAGGGGAGAAGAGAATCGAAGCCAACGATAAAAAGGTGGAGACATACACCTCTCGAGTTGATCAGATACCGGGGGCACCGCCAATCTTGAAAGGGATGGATTCAAAGAAGTTTGTACAAAAATCCTTTCCTCCAAGTGCGGCTCCGAAGCCTATTCCAAAGAAGTTTCGTATACCAGACATACCCAAATATAATGGTACCACTGATCCCAACGAGCATGTTACTCCATATACATGCGCCATCAAGGGTAACGATTTAGAGGGTGATGAAATCGAACATGTGCTGTTGAAAAAATTCGGAGAGACCCTTTCGAAGGGAGCAATGATTTGGTATCACAACCTGCCACTAAATTCCATCGACTCATTTCCCATATTAGCAGATTTCTTTAGTAAAGGCACACGCCGGGGCCATAAAGGTCGCAACAAGGAGATCATACCTTTTCAAGGTAAGACAAAGGGATAATGAAATGCTGAGGGAGTTAGTGTCCCGATTTCAAATGGAACGCATGGAGTTGCCACCGGTCACAAATGATTGGGCCGTTCAAGCTTACACCCAAAGATTGAATGAGCGGAGTTTGATAGCATCACGTCAGTTGAAACAAAATTTGATCGAATATCCAGCTGTAACTTGGGCAGATATGCATAATCGATACCAATCGAAGATCAAGGTCGAGGACGATCAATTGGGAGCCACTTCCGGTTCACCACATCCAAACAGGTCGGTAGTTAAAAACCGGAGGGACGTTGACAGGGAGCCAAGGTCTAACAGAGACCGATATTAACCATATACCGCAGATCGAAGGAACAATAAGGATAATGGTTCAGGACGCAATTTCGCCCGGAACGATCGGAGAAGTGATCGAGGACAGAATTTTCGGGGACTTATGAGCAAGAGTAGTTTTGACAAGTACGTCGATCCTACAAAAGTACCTCGGTTATCGGAATATAAATTTAGCATTGATGCATCAGGCATTGTATCGGCGATCGGAAGGATCAAAGATACTGGGTGGCCCAGACCCATACAAACTGATCCTTCTCGAAGAAACCCAAATTTGATATGCAAGTATCATGGCATGCATGGTCACAAAACCGAGGATTGCAGGCAATTAAGGGAGGAAGTAGCCCGTCTATTCAATGAGGTCCACTTTCGAGAGTTCCTCAGCGATCGAGCTAAGAATCATTTCAGAGAAAGAGACGCCAACAGGAAAAATGAACAGGAGGAACCTCAACATGTCATTCATATGATCGTCGGTGGGGTCAACATTCCACAGGGACTCATATTCAAATGCACTAAGGTATCAATCACTAGGGAAAAACGAACCCGAGATTATGTGCCCAAAAGCACTTTATCATTCAATGACGAAGAAGCAGAAGGCGTTTCTCAGCCCCACAACGACGCTCTGGTAATTTCTATCGTATTAAATAAAGTTCAATTTAAGCGTGTTTTAGTGGATCCAGATAACTCGGTGAATATCATCTGATCGAGGGTCGTGGAGCAGCTCGGCATACAAAATCAAATCGTGCCCGCAGCTCAGGTCCTAAACGGCTTCAATATGGTCAGTGAAACAACTAAAGGGGAGATTATTCTACTGGTGAACGTGGCAGGAACCATTCAAGATACTAAGTTCCACGTGATTGAGGGAGACATGAGGTACAATGCCCTACTCGGAAGGCCTTGGATCCACAATATGAGAGCAGTCCCTTCGACTCTCCACTAAATGATAAAATTTTCGACATCATATGGTGTAAAAACAATATACGGGGAGAAGCATGCTGCAAAGGAAATGTTTGCGGTCGATGAGGTAACACTGATATCGACACTATCAACCTCAGAAAGGTCGAGCATCAAAGATAAACAGGAAGTCAAATAGCAATCACAGCCACCGGCCTCGACCGAATCGGGGAAGCGGGAGATAGAAGAAGAAGAGGAGGATTTTTTGACCCCTCGAACTTTTGTTGTTCCCGAAGATACTGACGACACCAAATCAACAGTCGAAGAGCTGGAACAGGTTATATTGATCGAGTACCTGCCCGAGCGAAAGGTATACCTGGGAACCGGATTACCCCTCGAACTCAGGAAAAAACTTATTCAATTTCTTGTTGATAGCATAAATTGTTTTGCTTGGTCCCATTTAGACATGACAGGGATTCCACCGAAGTAATGGCACATCGGCTAAGCCTGGACCCTAGATTCAAACCAGTGAAGCAAAAGAGAAGACCCCAGTCCGAAGTAAAGCACGCATTCATAAAGTACGAGGTAACTAAACTTCTCAAAATAGGATCCATTCGGGAGGTGAAATATCCTGAATGGTTAGCCAATGTAGTTGTAGTCCCTAAAAAGGGGGATAAACTTAGAATGTGTGTAGATTATAAGAATTTAAACAAGGCGTGCCCCAGAGATTCTTTTCCACTGCCTAACATCGATCGCATGATTGATGCTACGGCCGGCCACGAGATCCTTACTTTTCTCGATGCCTATTCCGGGTACAATCAAATCCAAATGAACCCGGAAGACCAAGAAAATACTTCATTTATCACCAAGTATGGAACATATTGTTATAATGTAATGCCCTTCAGCCTAAAAAATATAGGAGCTACTTACCAACGCCTAATGAATAAAATGTTCGAAGAACAAATAGGTAAATCAATAGAGGTTTATATTGATGACATGCTAGTTATGTCCCTGAACGCAGAGGACCATTTGGCTCATTTGTAGGAGACGTTCGAGATTTTAAGGAAATACAACATGAAGTTCAACCCCGAGAAATGTGCTTTCGGGGTTGGTTCGGGCAAATTCCTCGCCTTCATGGTATCGAATCGGGGGATCGAGATCAACCCCGATAAAATCAAGGCCATCGAAGACATCGCCGTCCTGGATAGTGTAAAAGCCGTACAAAGGCTAACTCAACGGATAACTGCCTTAGGCCGATTTATTCTGAGGTCATCGGATCGAAGTCACAGATTTTTCTCTTTACTCAAAAAGAAGAACGATTTCGCCTGGACCCCGGAATGCCAACATGCATTGGAAGAGTTGAAGACAGATGAGAAACTTTACTTGTACTTGGCAGTATCGGAAGTCGTGGTAAGTGATGTCCTAGTTCGAGAAGAGCAAGGTACGCAAATTCTCATTTATTATGTAAGTCGAACCTTAGGAGAAGCAGAAACTAGATATCCACACTTAGAAAAATTGACACTTGTACTGATAAGCGCCTCTAGAAAGTTAAGACCATACTTTCAATGTCACCCAATATACGTATTAACCACTTACCCACTTCGTAATATTTTGCACAAGCCCGAACTGTCGGGCCGATTGGCCAAATGGTCCGTCGAACTCAGTGGGTACGACATCGAATATCAACCCCGGACGGCCATAAAGTCTCAAATTTTAGCGGACTTCATGGCTGATTTCACGCCAACCTTCGTACCCGAAGTTGAAAAGGAACTCTTGTTAAAATCGGGTACGTCATCGGGGGTATGGACCCTTTTCACAGACGACGCTTCAAATGTGAAGGGGTCCGGGCTAGGCATTGTTTTGAAGCCGCCCACGGATAGCACTATTAGGCAATCTATCAAAACTTTTAGGTTAACTAACAATGAGTCCGAGTACGACGCCATGATTGCATGTCTCGAGCTAGCTAAAAGCTTGGGGGCAGAAGTCATTGAAGCCAAGTGTGACTCTTTACTGGTGGTGAACCAAGTAAACAAAACCTTCGAAGTTCGAGAGGATAGAATGCAAAGGTATTTGGACAAGCTGCAGGTAACTTTGCACCGTTTTAAGGAATGGACTTTACAGCATGTACCTCGAAAATAAAACAGTGAGGCCGATGCACTTGCAACTTGGCGTCATCGGTTGAAGAAGATAAGATCAGCTCGGAGACTTTCGTTCAACTCTCGATATTTGTGATCGAGGAAGGTCATGCCGAGATAAACTCTACAAGCTTAACCTGGGATTGGAGGAATAAGTATATTGAATACTTGAATAATGGAAAGCTCCCATCAGACCCTAAAGAGTCGAGGACCCTATGAACCAAAGCTGCTCGATTCACATTGGCTGAAGATGGAACATTATACAGAAGAACATTTGATGGGCCATTGGCAGTGTGTTTAGGACTAGGAGGCACCAATTATGTTTTACGAGAGGTCCGTGAAGGCACTCGTGGGAACCACTCCGGCACCGAATCACTGATTCACAAAATCATTAGAGCAGGATACTGCTGGGATAGCATGGAAAAAGATACTAAAGAGTTTGTTCGAAAATGTGATAAATATCAAATATTTGCACCGATGATCCATCAGCCCGGAGAATAACTTCATTCAGTTATATCCTCATGGCCATTCATGAAATGGGGGATGGATATCGTCGGCCCTCTTCCATCGGCCCCAGGTAAAGCTAAGTTTATTTTATTTATGACTTATTATTTCTCTAAATTGGTTGAAGCATATGCGTTCGAGAAAGTGAGAGAAAAAGAGGTTATAGACTTCATCTAGGATCACATTGTGAGTCGATGACAATGGTAAATAATTTATCGATAGTAAAGTGATGAAATTTCTCGAAGACCATAAAATAAAAAGGATATTGTCAACACTGTATCACCCTAGTGGGAACGGACAAGCCGAATCGACAAACAAGACTATCATCCAAAACCTGAAGAAAAGGTTGAACGAAGCTAAAGGGAAATGGAGAGAAATTCTGCCCGAAGTCCTTTGGGCATATCGAACAACATCAAAGTCCAGTACAGGGGCAACTCCGTTTTCCTTAGTGTATGGCTCTGAAGCCTTAATTCCAGTCGAAGTCGGAGAACTCAGTGCAAGGTTTCGACATGCATCGGAGGAATCGAACTACGAGGCTATGAATACTAGCCTCGAATTATTGGATGAAAAATGAGAAGCGGCACTCGTTCGAATGGCTGCACAAAAGCAACGAATCGAAGGTACTACAATAGAAGAACCAACCTTCGCCACTTCAGGGTCGAGGACTTAGTCCTAAGGAAGATCACCATCAACACTCGAGATCCTAATGAAGGGAAGCTCGGCCCGAATCGGGAAGGACCCTATCAAGTCCTCGATATAGTCGGAAAAGGGTCTTATAAACTCGGAATAATGGACGGCGAACCACTGTCAAACAACTAGAACATATCACTTCTCAAACGATATTATTGTTAAGGTATGACTCCCTTCCTTCTTTCGTTTATATATATTCGACGCTAACTCATTACAGGAGTTCAACCAAGACATCGAGACCTCGGGTTTTAAAGTATGCGTTGTACTCTTTTTTCCTTAGATCGGTTTTTATCCCAACTGGGTTTTTTCGATGAGGTTTTTAACGAGGCAACAATTATGTGCTACCTGAGGATAATTCAATAGTATCCAAGGCTTCTTTGCAATCAACCTCGAATACTGGAGGGCATTACCCTTGGATATTGTATTCTCGAGGATAGTATCAAAGGGCCTCGATAGGGAAGCTTTGTAATGGGCCAAACGGTCAAGTAAACCGTGCCCATATAGATTAGTCGAGCCCCGATGGCAAAACATGTGCGCATGTATAAATTATTTAAAGAAGCATTCTCTCTTCATTAAATATTTTGTGTCTCGAAGAAAATTCTCTACTATACAAACCTCATGCTTATGATATTGTGAGAAACGGCTCAAAAGCCAAAGTGCAAATATACACTCGGGGACTGCCATCGATGATAGGCATATTCGAGTTATCTAAACTCAAATTCATAAGACCTCAAAGAGGCACCCCTCGATCTATATGCCAAGGCCACCGTTCTCGGAGACTGACATTTCAAACAAATTCGAAATGTTATTGGGAAATAAGCCCAAGAAGCATACCCGAAGGCTACGGCCAAACTAAAGGCTACGGCCAAAATACATACCTGAAGGCTACGACCTAAATATCGTGGCTCGGAGACGTCCGAATTTTGCAATAACGATAGGCCTTCAAATTCTTTGAAAACCTAGTTAAAAAGGCTACCCTCGGCAAATAATCAAAAGGGCTTCGATAAAAACAGCCCTCGAAAAACCTTAAGAGGTATCAAATTATCTTAACACAAACGTGCTAAGGCACAAAAAACAAAAGGGTTTCAACCGACATCGGACCCTAAAAAAACCCAATGGGTAAAAAAATACATGCTAAGGCATAAAGAAATTTTTACTAAGTTTTTTAAGCCGAAAGGGGAAAATAATAACCATCTTTTAGAGGCCATATAGGTCCAACCTAAAATGGCCTAAGGGCCAATACATTTAAAGTTCGAGACCTTGTTCTCACTCAACTCGGACCTAAGAGTTCCACTATTCCGAGTTCAAATAAAACTGACTTGAATTTAGCTCAAAGATCTGCCATAAAACCTTAAAGGATATGTTATTGTAAGTTCGAAAATTACCCATTATTTGATAAAAAACCTAAGGGTTTGTTCTATTCTAAGTTTGAAACTTACTCAAACTTAGTTATAAAAACAGTGCAGTCATGGCATCGATCAAGCCATCCGAAATCTCGAACATATTATTGAGTTCGGGGACTCGCCCTTGCGTGTCTAAAAAACTTAAGGGTTTGTTTTAAGTTCGAGCTAGTGTTCACTCGATTACAGAGGCTGCAACAACAAATTTTTCGCAAGGCAAAGGCACAAAACATGTTTGAATATAAAACTGAGAAGACATTCAAAAGAAGTTTTTCTATTATATATTGGTAAAAATGGTTATGTACAAGAGACCGATCAAGGTCTTACAAAAAGAGAAATTAAGCCCTAACTACAGTCGGTTTCGACCTCTTCTCCGGGAGCAACTTCTCCTTCAGGCCCCTCATTGGATCCGCCTCGACTGCTTTCTTCATAATCTAAGGAGGCAAGCTGCCTGGCTTCAGATTCAACTATTCAAGCACCTTGGCTCGGGCTATCTCCTCGGAGAGGTCAAAATCTCGAACATGGATTTCCTCGAGGGTTTCCCTCCGGGATTGACACTTTGCCGAGTCAATGATCCATCGTTCTCGGTCAGAAGCCTCCCTTAGCTGCATGTGAGCAGCCTCAGCATCGGCCCGGTACATGGCAATGGACTTGTTCGCCATGACCTTTGTCTTTTCGATCTCCGCCTTGGCCTCAGCAAGCCCGATTTCAAGCTCCTCGATCCTCTTGGCTAGGGCCGAACTTTTCTCTTTGATGCCCCGAAGTTGAACCTTGGCCGATGACAGTTTGGCCAAGGTAGTTTCTTTTTCTGCAGCCAGGCGGGCCATATTCTCCTTCCATCGATCACAATCGGCCTTGACCTGATCGACTTCTCCCCGAAGCAGCTCGATCCTTTCGACATTTTGCTGCGGCTGAGATAGTGAAGTATTAACCTCCACAGTTGGGTCGAGTCCATACTCTATCAAAAGGATGGTTACCTGCTTATCTAGCTCGGCCTCTTCCTCGCGAGCCTTGGCCAAATCCGCTTGAAGGTCCATTATAGTTTCGTCCTTTTGGCCACAAAGAAGCTTCAGAGCGTTCCTCTCCTCTGAGACCTTTGGGAGCTCGATTTCACACTGGCTAAGGTCAACTCAAAACTTGGCGAAGGCCTGTACAAAAAAAAGGAAAACACAAGTCAGATTTAGAGACGAAAAGAGTGAGAAGACTTAGAGGTTTGATTAGAGCCAAAATAAAGTTTGATTAAATGAAGGAGCGGGTATTTATAGGCTCATAGTGATAGTTCGGTAACGCTAATGGCCGACCGATAACTGACATGCATTAATGATTTGGGGAACTGAACCGACGGGACATTTCGGTCACATCAATCGCTTACGTCATGAGGACGACATCATGATCGAAGTTTCAGAAAATCGAGGCTCAAACCGTTTCTTATCATTTTATTCCAAGAAACGCGGGGACTATCTGTATACGGTCGAAATCGGGCATGTCCGATTTCCTAGGCACGAGGAGCTGCCTCGAGAGTAAACTCGTAATAGATCAGGCTCGAGCTCAATGGTAGAGTATGGAGCATGAAGATCGAAGTGCTCCCTGAAAATCGAGACCGAGCATAATAACAAAATGGCGAGATATTAGCAACCGATCGAAGATCTCGGCGGAAATCCTGAAACAGATCGAATCAAGCGGTTATTGACACCAATCATGAGATTTGTTTCCATTATTAGAATTGTACCTTATTAATTAGGATTCATCTACTATATAAAGAGGGATCTTATTCATTTGTAAGGGGGATTTTTTGACTGATAAGAATATACACAAACGTTGCTCTATATTTCACTTACTATCCATTATTGTTCTTCATTGTTTACTTTATGTTCTTTACTGTTCTTGTTACCCAACCTCGAGGCCATCGCGAATCGAGGTCGAAAACACTGCTAGAACACTGGTTTGATTTATTTTACTATTCAGATTATCTATTCAATTTTTTGTTTATCAATTGGTATTGGATTAAATCACGTATCCTTAAAACCATTAAATAAGTTTAATTGTTACTCGAATTTTAGGGTAAACAAAACATATTCTACATGATATAATTACATTTCATTTTATATCAGAAGAGAATGTCTAAATCTGTGTGTTTGTCTTACTATGAAAAAATTTAGAAGTATATTTTGAGACCAAAAAAGTATGTTACCACAAAAGCAATTTATTTCAATGTAGTTTCAAGTGATAAAATGGGTCAACAACCAAATTGACTGCATCCTACTAGTTCAAACTATGAGGTAGTTGCCATATAGTAACATGTTCCTCATCTAATAGTCAAGGTCTCCATTTGTGAATTTGCTGCTTCTTCTGCTCGAGTTAAAACTTAAAAGTAGTGTTACCTACTCGTTACACTAGTGCGAAAAAGATGAAACTCTTGTTATTCAAATTTTGATGGACAGAATTACCCGATACCTTTATTGGTAAAATATATAATGGTTAATTGGTTATCATCTCCTTTGCCTTTGTAACAAGATGGCTATTATACTTTCGTAGCGTATGTTAAATTCCAATATTTAGGTCATATATAGCACTGAGTTGCATCAATACTACTTGCAATAGTTGAAGATTCGGACATGTTATTTTGATATACCTTTGAAGATATTTGCCCCTTTAAACCACGTATACAAACAGCTAAAAAACTTCTGGGACAATCAAAAAATGTAGGAGGATTAAAAACAAAATGATAAACAACCACATTTGAACATCCAATTTGAGAAACAATGTTCTTAATTGTACCCAAAATTGTTATGGTACATCACCCACACACAACGCTAGCAAATAATACCACAGTTACATTGACCTAAAAAACAATCCAATAACAGCTAAAGCATATAACTAAAATCTGGATAAGGAAAGGCACAAGACGACTGAAGTTTGCATGTGCAGGTTGCCTTGCAGATTGTCGCTGGGAAACTAAATCTAGAGGGAGGGGGAGAGACAAATACGCCTAATTTTATACTAGTTTAAACACTGAAACACGAAGACCGCGTCATAAGTATCATAAGTTGACAGTTCTCCCTGATAAATCCGATCCTCAAATCACACCAAGAGTTCCCTCGCTTCGGCTCCTGCGCATAGATAGGTCAGGTCTGAAGCTAAGAAGCTTGCTGCTGAAGTCATAGACATGTTGCCGTGAACTAGTTTTAGTTCCACTAGGGGGCAGGCGGGTGGATCTAATCTTGGATGGTTTTGTTGTGGTCATTGGTTGACTTTTACGGCCATGAGTCAATGAAGATGATGCTTTGTGCGTGGAAGCACTATGGCTTACCTTCCGCATAGCCTTAAGGTCCGTTTTGAGACCTCGATCTATCTGATGAGCACCAATGGCTAATCTAGCAGATCTGTCTGTTGTGTCCTTCACCTTGACGGGTTTCCTGTTGAAGTAAATGAGATTCGGAAGAAGGCCTTGTAGACATTTTCGCAGTTGTTCATCACCAACATTCTTCTGGGCAGGGTTCCCTTCCAGGCTGATTGCTTGTAAAGAACCATAATTAGCTGCAAGTTGGCCCAGACATTTGGCTGTAGATATTTTGTTGAATCTCAAATCCAGGACGTTCAATTTTAGGAGGCGGTGAAGACCCTCAACCTCACTGATTTTATTCCCCGCTAGGTACAGCTCTTTCAAGGAAGAACAGGAAGCAAGACCTACAAGCCAAATTGTCCATATTAGGAGTAATTTAGCTCAATTACAATCTGCTAAGCTTATAAGGATGAAGAATTTAAAGGGAAAAATTATTGACAAATGAAAGAAAGATAACTTAAAGTTCAACATATGGAGAAATAATATGGTCCCTCAGCACCGACTTGAATGGATATATTTGACTCAGCACACTTGATAAGAAGCGAGTTGAACAAGAAACTATTCTTTGTACTTAGGTGATAATGTACCACAGAGAAGAGGCCATAAAATAGAGAATCTTTACCTACTTGAAAGGAAAATGAACTGTTCAATTTAAACTGGATGATAATGAGAGTTTTATCATTAGAAAAATGGGCTAATGACAGTCACATGACTTACTTTTTGATCGTATTGAAATAAAAATGAAAGAAGGAAGCAGCATAGAGAAGTAAACAACTAAGTCCTATCTGGCTTGTTCTGTTGTTAATATGTAATGTTCTGTTCACTAGCAAAGTGGTCAGCAGTTTGGATTGACCTGAAAAGGGATGATTTGCACTAATTTGAGATGGAAGCAGTACCTAACTAGTCAGTAAGTTATTACTTTAGCTTTATTAAGTTGAATTGCCAACTTTGATTACCTAGACAATAAAGAAGATTACAGTAAATCGATCAAAGCAGCAACTCTATGTTCTTTCTGGTGTAAATCCTTAATGAAAAGGATAATTAGTATTTTATTTTATTAGGCTATTATCTTTTAGAGTAGATTTTTTCCTTATCATTATCTACATTAGGTTACATCTTTATATTATCTTTTGTTGATTTTATATTTATCATTTATTTGTTTTTATCTTTATCTCTTAGTTAGAGGTATATAGTTTACATTGTTTTAAGACTCTAACTTGGACAAGGCTCCCAACCTATAAATAGGACCCTCCTTGTACATTGGCACCCACTTCAATTGATGAATAACGTTTTATGAGTTGATCCCCTTGCTTACTCCTCTTTTTCTCTGTTCTTCTCCCAATTCTCCCTCCCTCCTAGTGGTGCAACATCACTTTCTTTCCGAGAAAGGTATATAAATGGCAAGAAAACTCAAAAGAAAAATAAATGTAAGGACTTGTGAAATTCCGCAAACCATGATAATTTAGCAAAGAACCAGCTAACTCATGCTATACCTGTGGCTAAACTTGTAAAGCATTTTACATTTTATTTAACATTCAAATAAAGTTGCTAATGCACCAGATCTTGGATATTATGCAAACTAGACATGTCAAGTTCATACGCGATACAGGTTACTACATTCATCACGATATTAGTAATTATTCCTTGAAGTTCCTCACACTGCAAAGTATCCTTTCAAGTGGCATTTTTCTACAAAAGTTGCACGTTCATTCACATAGATGAATAAAAGAGCTTTGTCTATCAACTTAATGACCAAGTTATTAGGACTTTAAGAGATAATTCATGTCTACATCAAAGAAAGTCTACCACCGATTTCGTAGTGCATCTTGAAAAAATCATACCATGTCCAATCCTTATTAGTCGATTGTAGCTCAGGTCAAGAACACGAAGTCGTGTAAGTTCACGCAATCCTTCAATAACTGAGATACTGTTCCTGGACAGATTTAAAACATGAAGCCCTCGAGGGAGAGCACCAGCAGTTATCCTCACTGCGGAAAAACGTAGAAGCAAGATAACTGTCAGAGCTCTAACTATACGAAGACTTGGAGGGGAGGAAAAAGGTGTCTCAAATCCAGATAGAAAGTATGAGCTACAAACCTATGGAATTCCCAGATAAGTTAAGTGCTCTTAAGCTCACAAAAGCACTGAGAAATGGAATCACAACCAACCCATGATTTATCAGCTGAGCTGACGTGGCATTGGCACTCAATGAAGAGATATATTTCTTAACACTTTCTGCACCAGGGTTGACCTTACCGTCCAACTTTGCAACAGGAGAAGCATCCAAGACAGCTTTACCCTTTTGCACTTCGGGACCGTTGTCAGGAACAGAAAAGTCATCTGCTTCATCAAATCTGCCACAATGCTGAAGGTCTGTGACCCACTCCTCAATTCGTTTAGTCTTAAAATCCTTGCCTGTCAATTCATTCCACCGGCAAAATGTAGATTCTGCATTAACATGCTTCTTCATGTTAACCTCATCCATCCCAGGTAGTATCCAGTCTTTGGCTGAGCCAACATAGTTATAAGTATCAAAATTGTCATCAGGTGGGGTTTCATCATTAACTTTTTCATTATTCCGTAAGCTATCTTCTTTTTCTTTGTCTTTCATCACCTTGTTTGCTACCTCATCCATGAAATTTTCTTTCCGTCTTGCATCTAAAATATTTAAGTCATCAGCAGATCTGGCACGATTGAAGTTGTGGCTAAATTGTCGACCTGTGGAATGAATGTTAGGCAATGAACTTGATTTTACAATACTACGAGTAGTACGTGGTGAATGGTCACCAGACTCATTTGCATTAGACAACTGAACCTCATAGTTCTCTTGTCCGCCTTTTTCTGACTCTTTTGCATCTCCAATTGAAAATATTGACTCATTGTTAGCCAAATCAGAGTTCACTTGAACAGAATCAGAAGGTCCAGCTTCGTGAAATAAACCAAGCAAGCTGATATTAAGTTCCTTCCCACCATCTGCACTTGCTGATCCACAGCGATCATCTGATTCATCACAAGAATATCTACCACTCTCATGCTCTGAGTCATTACCACTGACAACTCTTCCTTCCAAATTCAAGCAACTACCCAAAGATAAACTCTTCCTCATCTGCGCATTGTTACGTCTTTTGAATTCACATTCAGTATTAGATTTGCTCTTGAATTCCTCAGATTTATTATAACGCTCTAAAGGAGAAGAATCGGAAGCATGATCGACATAGTTCTCGAGAGCATCTCTCTCCGCTGCACATGATGCACTAGCTGCCGACAAGTAAGCAAAACCCTTCATGGCATGATTCTGAGAACAATCTTCAAGTGTTTTATGCATTGCTTCGGCAGAAAATTGAGTTGTTTTCTAATTAGAGAGGAACATATAATCAGCAACAGTTTTAAATTATGCAATAAAGTAGAAGTAATTATGTTCATAACATCCAAAAATATTTATTTTCTAACCTTTTGTTTGTGGGAATGGACGTGAGCTGGGAAGCATGAAAACCTAAACATCTTTATAAAAGAAAAAAAATCGTTCACATGAGATCTAATCACTTTCGAGATATTGAAGAGCTCTAATAATCTAATATTTACTAAATCGATAATCAGTAGAATTTCAGCAAATAAGATCACATGATTGCAAGACTTAGCATAGGCCAATCTTAGCCATAATCAAGTGTGAGCCCTGCTGAGACACGGCACAGTCTCCAGATATGGGATGATCTTGATCTCCTCAAAACACATAGTAATATCAACCCCTCGTCCTTGCCCCACACCTGCTTAGAGGTGCGAGAAAAGCAGGAAGTTGTTACAGCGGCCAGACTGGAAGAAGACGCCAAAATCTAAAAGAACCCAATGATTGCTACACCTCAAAGATACCGACCTGTTAAATAAGAAAAAGAAGCTGAAACTGAGATGAACTAAATTGAAACCAAGAGATGAGCAATATATCATGTCACGAAGTTCGAAATCAATATGGTATAACGAATCTCGAAATTTGATTCTATATACACTTGCCCTTTAGATCTCTAAAAATCCATGTACTAGATGACAGGTCATATACCCTCAATCATTTTGATTCTAATCCAACAGAAAAAAAGAGTAGGAGTTCAAAGCGCATATAAATCTTACCGGACCAGATCCACAGAGCATTGAATATACTAAGGCAGCCATATCATGCCAGTATAATTCAAGATTGGAAGTAATATAACGTTAAGCAAAAGGGAATGCCACATAAATAACCAAAGAAGAGAGATTCTGCATGCATTTTCTTCCTTAACATTTAAATAACAGTAACAAATATGATCAGATTTACCGGACCATGGGAATCAAACAACAACAAACTTCATATATATTCTTTTAACATCTACAATTCAATTAAAAGCAAAAGTCACAATTATATACCATGTTTTCAAGATTGAAAGCAGAGGGGCATGCCCATTATCCTCCGAGTTCCAAAACAGCACTAACCGTAGGAAACATATCAATACAACAACTACTACTAGTACTAGTTGGGGTCGACTATATGAATCCTGAAAATCTATTCTACTCCATTTTGACCAATTACAATAACACTAAAACAGTTACATGATGATGATGTTAACATCCATAACAAGATCCACACCTTCAATAGCATAAACGATCAAATCCCAATTCAGATAATCAAACTTCCGCATAAAAACATGTCAATAAAAAAAAGATCAACAGTAATAAGCAGAATTAGAAGATCTAACCTTCTACTAGCCAGCTTAACCTTTACGTGCTGAGCTGAAATGACACAAGAACAATTTTTCAAAATAAAAAATAAAAAATTGTGGCTTTCAATTGAAGGGAACGAGTAAGAAGAAGGAAAGAATAGCAACAACCAACAACCCTACAACTAGATGTGAAGGAGTCGTTTGGCTCAAATTTATAGTTCCATTGAATGGCACCTGAATTATTGCAACTATTTTATTTTATTTTAAATTATTTTCATTGATTAACAAATAAGCTTAGGATATATTCTGTTCTATATACTCATCAGCAAGAAGAAAAAAAGAATATTTCTAAATATTTTTTGTTTAGCGGAGATTAGAAAGAGAAGTTGCTGACCACTAAAATTAGAATTTTGCGATCGGATTTTTTGACCACTTAAAAAGGGGAAGAGTACTCCCTAGAGTGACCGCTAATTGAACAGGCTGTGGTTTTATATAAATGTGACAGCTTAATTATAACCGTTGATTATGTTTGGGATCGGTCGGCTTTTAAGTTGGTGATTTGTAGCGACTTTTGACCTAATTAAAGAACGCTTTGAAGCTAATTTTTGTCTATACTGGCTGAGTTTATTGTCTTATTTTGGTTGTATTATTGTTTAATCACTAATGATTCCATTGATGATCTGATTTGATTATGTCGTATATTAATTATTTCTTCTCCTTTGCTCTGTACACTGAACTTTAGTCATTTATTTACAGAAAAGAAAAACGAAATAAATAGGACTACTCTTTTAATGATTTCAATATTCAACAGGGTAATTACCTAATGGATTACTCTGACCAGATGTAATAACACCGCTTTTGAAAAATAATTGTGCCTCAGTCTAAGACGTAATTGCAATTGGTCATATTAGTTTTTTTCTCAATCTTGCTATACTCATGCTTGTTAAGCAAATACTAAAAGTTTATCTTTAAGGCAAAGCACATATACTATGAGAGTCTGTTTGGAAAGCCACGCATAATTATTTGATTGTGCAATTACTAGGATAGTAATTACTGTATTAGGTAATTACAATGGCTTGTTTGTTTGTCGTAACGTAATTACAATGTAATTATCAGTATCATGTTTGATTGTACTAGTGTAATTACATAGTTAAATAATTTATTTTTTCAGATTAACATATAAATAAATTTTGATATGAAAATACTTATGTAATAACAAATATTAAATATTATTTATTATTATGTATTAAATACATATTTTTTGTAAGAAAATATATTAAATAATTATAAAATAGTAAATAATATCATAATAAAATAATTGGTATTCTCCATATAAATAATTTTATAACTTGAAAGAGAACAATGAAAATATAGCATAATTTAATAATAACAATGTAGGTCAAATTTCAACAACAAATAAGATAAGCTCATTTGGTGCTTATTGGTCTATTAATAAAGGTTATTGTAGCAATTATAATGGAAGGAACAAAACTTGGAAATGCTGTATAAAGCATGGCTTGTCCATTAAAGATTACGATCCATGGGAAGAAGCTAGATGTGTACGGTCAAAACCGATTCTTAGTCGTAAAGAGCGGTCGAGACAATGACATTTCAATCGAAGGATATCCGCATGGCGAGCTCGGACGAATTCCGAAGTAGAGACGTCGAGCTTCGAGC